>JASTUX010000040.1:0-39086 GCA_031125595.1 Saccharomycopsis capsularis
TTGGTCAAATACAATAATACTTGTTCTATAGTTTCAAGCAGACCAATAACGTTTTACGTCAGGCACGCGGAAAAAAAAGAATCAATAATCGAGTCTTCACAAATCGAACAAAAAAGAACCATTTGAGAAGCTTTTTCCGCCTCCAAACAAAAAAATAGTGCTCTCGGCGAGGCTCGAACTCGCGATCTTCAGATTTCTCTTTGTAGTCTTATGAGACTGACGCCTTAGCCAACTGGGCCACGAGAACAGCACTTGTTTTCTTGTTGAGATATTACCTCTTTGATGATATAATCTATATGATGGAATCGGTAGGCTGGGTTGATACATCATGTAGAGAGAGTGACACAAACCGATCGATGTGCTACCGCCCATAATATATTTATATAGAATTCCTTCCACTTTATGTATACGCGCCGATAGAGATGAGGGAGGCCAGGCCATTTTACGTCTATCAATAAGAATAGTTCATCTAATAAACTCGTCTCATGTGGAATACCCTGTTAAGTAAGTACTTGAGAGATTCAAGGAGAAATCGATCAACACTCTGTTATATAATTCCCTATGTTTTTCACAAGTATAATATGCATTGCCATACCATTCTCTCATTTCCGTACAGAAAGTCACGAACATACATCCAAAAGTTCGTTACATAAAGATTAAAGAGTTTTCGTTTCAACATGAAGAAAGTACATATATACAAATCACAAGCTAGGAATACATAACCATATTTTCCTATAAATATGTGCTCAAATCGTTCATATTACCTTAGTTTATATAGTTTAAAAAGAACAACCATCTTCTTACTTATAAGGATACAATAAGTAGAACTTCAGTGAACAAAGGAAACACTGAGCGTTTTAAAGTGCCTCATAAGAATCAGAACAAACGGTATTAAAGCCAGTAAACGCCATAATACAAAAGAAATTTTTTAAACAATAACTGTGTAGACAAGCCTAAAAGTGCACGCCCACGCATGTTGCTACTTAATGGTACATTTAAGCGCATGTTTGTCAACATTGTGTAGAGCAAGTGTTTAGCCTTTAAAATGATTAGCGTTTCACCACGCCTGTACACTCGGTGGATTCAATAAATGATGTATTGGATTGATCTATAAGTGACTAATGGCGCTAAACACTTGATTGAATGTAGGGTCAATCTTTATGTCAATGTTAGTCTTCAGATTAGTCATTTTTAATCTCATTTCTGATTTCATTGATTCAAAGCTTAAATGCTACAACGGAACGGTTTTTCCTTCCGGACCCTGAATGGTACAGGAGTAAGAAATTTATTATTTTTCAGTTGTAAAAGTTGTTATCACTTGGCCGATTGTTTTCGGTTACTTGTTCGTTATCACTCATAATGTGCTTCCTACTGGCACTTTGCAAGAAGAGGATTGTACTCTATCAGGCGGATAGGATGAAATAAAATTGTATTCAGCGAAGTATCAATAATTATCTTATACCTGCTAAACATATATAAAGAATTGGTTTAAGAAGCGTACCCTATAAAAATAGCAGCGCAGTTCTGAGCACTGAGCCACTAAGTAAAGTTTCCACTTTTTTATAGAGTAGTACTTTTCTCATATTCTCTCATATATTGACTTTTACCTATATAACAAACAATAAACTATTAGTTTTGGGAAAATATTACAAAGTAGCTACTTAGTGTTGCAGCCAACCGTAGTTTGATAAATACTGCTGCCGTTTAAACATAATCACGGATAGTGAAAGTGTAAAAACTATAGACTTTATGAAAAACTTTAGAGGACAAGGTACTACAATCTGTGGAAGAACTACCGCATGTGAATTTCGACAGTGACTAAATTGTCGGAGCTCATAGGAGCCCTTAGCACCCAGGATGAAGATCATTCGGGCGCAATAATAGAATACGACGCAACTGATACACATCTGGAACAGGTCAGTCTAACGAGACTTTCGACCTGATCTAGTTTTCCTATATATTGACTCGCTTCCACATAATTTTGGACAGCTACAATTATATAGGGGAGAAATGGAAGAAGGCCAGCTCAGATAGATCGGTCATTCCAGCTAGAATCTCTGCTATAAAGACTATTTCAACACGCTACATTATCGACAACCATGCCTTCTCATCATAGAAAGAACACATTTGAGGGCCTCTATAGAAATATTTCTTAACACAAAGAACATCAAAAGCCCTGGGATAGGAAGAATCCTTTTTCTAAGGTAATGACGGTACTGTTATGAAAAACATTACAAGCCAACTCATCAGATAGTTGCAAAATCCTAAACAATACCAATACAAATATCTATCTATAAGTAATAAATCAATTCAAATACCAACAGCGGCGATTCTGTTGAATGGGATATTTTCGGGCATAACTCTTTACACGTTTGAAAATTTGGAGAAAGTGCCAAAGTGAAGAGAGCGCGAGGTCCTTGGATCAGAAAAGATCATCGAGCCAAGGCCGGGTATGCAAAAAAGACAGGTACCAAGCATCCGGATCATTATCCTCATTGAAGAAAAAGAACAGGTTAAATATTTAAAAAGCACACAGCTAATCTCAAGCAGCACATATTTACTTGTGGCTAGAAAAACACTGATATTAGCCAATTCGTCACACAATTCAATATGAGGTGTAATCTTTTTTCATTAATAGCTCTTCTTGGACTTTTTATTATATGCGTAAAAGCATGGACGAATGAAGATTTAGAAATTTTCAAAATCAATGATGAAGTAAAAAAAGATCTTGGTGATGACATTACGTTCTATTCATGGTTAGATCTACCGAAAGGCCCTAAATCCACTTTTGAGGAAATCAATAAAGCTTACCGTAAACTTTCCAGAAAGATTCATCCTGATAAAATCAAGCCAACAAAATTCGACAATAATATGAAGAAATTTAAAAGAGTCAAAAAGAAGATCACTGAAAGATATCAGCGCTTAAGTGTTGTGGGGGAGATTCTTAGGTCTCGCCAAAAGGAACGTTACGATTTCTTTCTCAGCAATGGCTTTCCAAAATACAAAAATAATACCTGGCTATATGAAAAGTTTAGACCAAGTGTTATTTCGGTTTTTATCGGCTTATTCCTTGTTGTGGGTATGTTTCAATACTTCATATTGCGCATTCAAACTAATCAAAACCGCAAAAAGCTTGAGGACACGATCTATCAAATTAAAAGACAGGCGTGGCCATCTGGAATACCGCCATCGGATGGGTCAGATCGCATGCTTAAAAATGAGTATACCGGTAAAACTTTTTTGGTCAAGATCGATGGAAGTGTACATGTTGCTGACCAAAGTGATCCAACTATTTTGCATAATGTCAATCCAGATGATATTGTCGAGCCTTCATTCCAGGATACTATAATTTTTAAGCTACCAATATGGCTCTGGAATACGCTGATAGGCAAAGCTGCTCCAGGCTTAGTTTACATTCCTCCAAAAGGAAAAACCACAAAACAAAGAGAGCAAGAGGACAAAGGAAAACAATTAAACAAAAAAGACGGCTCTAAATCGGCGAGCAAAAGTAAGGGCAAAAAAAAAAATCTCGGTGAAAAGATTGCTTTGCCGAGTGGAAAAGTAGCTTACGCCAGAAAAAAAAAGAACTAAACCATATACTAATATTAGCGGAAATGAATGATTTCAAAACTTAATAATGCTTATATATTTTCGCGAAATGTAAATGAAGCGCTCTTTAAAATTTTGAATTCATCAAAAAAATAGAGCTAGTAAAAAAATTAAAGAATTGCCGGCCCCAGGAATCGAACCTGGGTCTGGTCGGCCACAACGACCCGTACTGACCACTATACTAGGCCGGCTTCTGTATGATAAATAGGAAACAGAGAAAATAAGAACATAGTGGGATGGAGTCATAGCAGGGCTTCAAACTTCCACTTTTTTGTAGAAAAATGAACTTGAAGTCACCTTAATACAAACTTCGAAGTTCATTGAATCAGGCAAATCTGATAGATAAATATATTTGAAAAGCCATCAATACTTTTAAACCAAAACCAGTCGTCTAAAAAAGTGGTTCAAATCAATTTTTAGAATTTTTAAGTTAATAATAACAGTATATAATGTCTGATCCTAGCTCTATTAATGGTATGTTATTGAACGGCTTTTTTGCGAAGTTCTGATAGAGTCGCCACCATTAATGCAGCTTGAAAAGTATCTTGGCATGATGAAACGCTCAAAAGTTTTACTTTCAGCTTTGCCCAGGGTCAATTGAAGTATCAGATAGGTACTTTTGGATAGGTCTATAGACTAAATGGATTTTGCCATCAAGTGGAGACGTTAGTCACCAGTTTTCATACTAACTGTTTACAGGTGGTTCTGCTGTCGCAATGGTAGGAAAAGACTGTGTTGCCATTGCCTGTGACTTACGTCTTGGTAATCAATCCTTGGGTGTTTCTAACGACTTTGAAAAAATATTCCACTACGATCACACGTTTTTGGCCTTGACTGGTCTTGCAACCGACGTCACTACCTTATCGGAAGTTTTCAGACTTAAGACCAACTTGTACAAAATGAGGGAAGGAAGATCCATTGAACCAGCCACTTTTGCCAACTTGGTGTCCACAACACTATATCAAAGAAGATTTGGCCCATACTTCACTGGCCCAGTGGTGGCTGGTCTTAACTCTCTCACGGGCAAACCATTTATATGCGGATTTGACTCCATTGGATGTATAGATTTCGCTAAAGATTTTGTCGTTTCCGGTACCGCCACAGACCAATTATATGGTATGTGCGAATCTTTGTACGAGCCAAATTTGGAGCCGGAAGCTCTTTTTGAGACTGTGAGTCAAGCCTTCTTAAACGCTGTTGACAGAGATGCTCTTTCGGGTTGGGGTGCCGTAGTTTATATTATAACAAAAGAGAAAGTTGTCAAGAAGTTGCTCAAGACTCGCCAGGATTGAAACAGTTCTTATTTATACTTTGTATCTTGTTTATTCTATAAATTTAATAATAGTTTATTGAAATCGGGTGATGACGGTAACAAATTCATTAGCGCGAAAACGTGAAATAGCGCTTTGCCACCGTAGTCATTTTTCACGACCTTTATGATACATCTCCGACAGAGCTTACATTAAAACATTACAGGCAATAGCTGATAGTAATAATATGGCTCATAATACAATTTACAATGAAATATATATTTTTTTGCGTTTCAACTTTGTATTGGGAAGTACAAGTCATTATAAAAATTTGTAAGATGAATAACTGAAAAAAATTGATAACTAAATTATAGCATTTCTTGATTCAATCCGTGCATTCTAAGCGTCATTCTCTTCCTGGTCTTCTTGCTCTTTTTCTTGTGCCTTTAGCTGTTCGACAATCTCGGAAGTTTTTTTATCGTCATAAATTTGAAATCCGTGTTCTTTGGTAACGGAAGCCAATTGAGCATTGTTAGAATCAAGTTTTTCTTCCATCACCTGCTTTAAGATCTTCAAAACTAATAACTCAGCATCTTTCAACGTTAAAGATTTGTGATATTCGTTATTGAGCTCAGCTTGAGCACCTTCTGAGCCGGAACCAATAGCTTTGGCGTCGTATTTGTAGAAAGTACCAGATGGTTCAGCGTGATATAATTGTGGACCGTTCTCGTCAATACCGGCAATTAACAAGGCGACACCGAATGGTCTCGACATGAGTCTTTCTTCTCCATCGACACCTTCACCGAATCTCAAAGCCAAGTCACACACCGACTGTGTTAAGGTTTCTACGGAAATGTCTTCGTCGTAGTACAAGTTGTGATTAAGAGATGCTACTCTTGCGTGGTCAATCATAGATGTAGCGTCAGCAGTTAAGCCGGACATAGCACATCCTATGTGACGATCAACCTCGATTATTTTCTCTATGGATGAAGATTCTAATAACGATGAAGTAACTCTCTTTTCGACAGCTAATATGACACCTTCTGAAGTTGAGATACCGATGGCGGTAGAACCAAGCTATGTGCAATGTTAGTAATTAGTGTCCAATTGATATGAATTACGAGATAGAAGCAACAATGATGTCAAGAATGAGCAGTTTTGACTGAAAGCTTAATTGAATACATACCTTAATGGCTTCTAAAGAATATTCAACTTGGAAAAGACGACCTTCTGGAGAGAAGGTGCTGACACCACGATCATATTCACTTCTAGTTAAAAACATATTATATTTGAATTGTATCGAAAAGTCAACAAAGATTAAAGTCTCTGAAAGCGACAACAGCAATTCCCAGTGCAATTGATTCCAAGGCGAAAGATAAAGTGTTGAACCGAAAAAGTATCGCCGTCTTGTTGCTGTCTGGCACACAAGTGGCGATATTTTGGAATTGAAAGCCATTTCGCAGCGCTTGGGACTTTTCCGAAATACAGGATGCTGACATTCACGTGCCCTTGCATAGAGAGCGCAGCTTCCTTCCCAAAAATTTTTTTTCTTAGATGAGCTGCAGCTCTTACAGTATATGCGAAAACTTGGCTCTTTCCTTTCTATGTTTTGAATAAAAACAAGAAAGAAAAATTATAGATTTGTTGTCGAAAAAGCCCGGAAATTTTTACTTCTAATCACTAGCAAGTTAAAGTAAAAAAGCGCATTCAAGGGCAAAAAAAGAGTGGAAACAATGTCAAAATTTGAAAAACTTGGTGTAGCCAAGTGGTTGAGCGATGCTCTCGCTACCATGTCGATAACAACTCCTAGTGCAATTCAGGCAGCCTCCATTCCAAAAATTCTCAGTGGCCATGATTTTATTGGTGGTGCCAAGACTGGCTCTGGTAAAACTATAGCTTTCGGCGCTCCAATGTTGACAAAATGGTCAGAAGACCCGTGCGGTATCTACGGGCTCATTTTGACTCCAACTAGAGAATTGGCCATGCAAATTGCCGAGCAATTTTCTGCTCTCGGCGCAGCAATGAATATTAAGATAGCTATAATTGTTGGTGGTGAGGATATCGTTAAACAAGCGTTACAGTTACAGAAAAGGCCGCACTTTGTGATAGCGACTCCAGGCCGTTTGGCGGATCATATAATGAACAGTGGTGAAGACACAGTAGGTGGATTGAGAAGAGTCAAATACGTGGTGCTTGATGAAGCAGATAGGTTATTAAGTGAAAGTTTTTCCAAGGACATGAAAAGATGTTTTGATATAATACCAAAAAGAAGACAGACGTTGGTATTCACTGCCACCGTTAACGACGATGTACGAAAGTTGAAAGATACTTTAAATACAGAAAACAATCCAGAAGTGGTTGTACACGAAATTGAAAATTTGGACAATATTGCTATTCCAAAGACTTTAGACATTTCATATATTTTTATTCCTTCATACGTCAAAGAAGCCTATTTACACAGTGTTGTCACTCACCCAGACAATGAAAAGAAAAGTATAATTGTTTTTGTGAATAGAACACACACTGCCGAATTGCTTAGGAGAACTTTGCGGCATTTGGAAGAAAGAGTTACTTCGTTGCATTCCGAAATGCATCAATCAGAGAGAGTCAACTCTTTACACAGATTTAGAGCAGAAGCCGCCAGAATTTTAGTCGCTACTGATTTGGTCTCCAGAGGTTTGGATATACCCAGTGTTGAGCTCGTGGTAAACTATGATTTACCACAGGACCCTGATGATTATATTCATAGAGTCGGTAGAACTGCTAGAGCAGGTAGAAAAGGTGAGAGTATTAGTCTTGTGACCGACAGAGATGTGCCTAAGGTGCTACGGATTGAAGAAAGAATCAATAAGAAGATGGACAAGTATGAGAAAGTCACCGACAACAAGGTGATCAAAAACTCTTTAACTAAGGCAGCCAAAGCTAAGAGAGAAAGTTTGATGGAAATGGAAAGCGAACATTTTGGGGAGAGAAAGAAAATTAACAAGCGTAAACATGAATTGAGTAAAGCCAAGGAAACTAATTCCAAAAAGAGACGGGACTAAATAGATTTTTGTGTTTTATAAAAATAAAATTTGCATACTAGGGTTTGATAAGATTGTAAAATAGTACTTTGTATTTTGCCGCAAAGCTCCATGGTTTAGTCATGAAGCTAGCTACCTGAGAAATACCTGTAAATATGCATTGTCAGTTTTTAGGCTAGCCAACCCGCGTCCTGGAGTGCATGTGCTAGAACTACGGGGACAGACGTCTTTTCGTGACGATTTTAGACAAAATGTTGCGTTTCTGCAGGGCGATTCCGGAATGCCCAAAGAGAAGACAAATGTAAACAAAAAAAGTCCATCGAATTGTAAACAAAAACAGATCAGAGTTCAGGACTCGCTAACGAGAAGAGCAGCTACAACTAAAAGCTGGTACAAACATCAGCCACATAATCCTTATAAAATGCCTGGGCTCAATAACTACCAGGAAGAGGCAAATGATAACTGGGATGATTTACTAGACAACAATGACAACTTAGATGACATCTTGCGCACATCGCTATACTCCCACAGATCAACAGCCAGCTCCCACAGATCAACAGCCAGCTCCAACAGATCTCCAATAAAACCCAACAATAGCGGCAATAGAAATGATGGGCTTATAAACTCGAATAGCTCTCAGGCTAAAAAGAAACCGTATCAGTCTATTTCGTTGCAGGAGTTTGAAAGCCAGATGGCCCAGATAGACTTAAACGCTATTTCCAGTGAACACCAAAACGAGCCAAAAGCACTCAAAGGCAGAGGTTCTTCTCTCAAGAAAAACCAAGAGCTCAACGTCACCGATACCCTAGTGCTTAAAACTGGCCCACCTAAATATCAAGAAGACTCATCAGATGAATTGGAGAATGATCAAATTTATATGACATTGAAAAAGGCTCAAAACCAACAACAGCTGCCTTTCCCAGTTCATTTGGGGACGAGCGAGGACAGCGACTTGGAAGATGGGATAGAGTTTCCCGACGATTTCAGTATACCGAGAAACAGTGGGAATTTAGGATACACAGACAACAGCAAAGCCCAATTTCTTGCGCCCAGCCAACAATTTCAAGGCCGCCAATTAAGCCCAAACGCTTATTTCAAGCCCGCTAATATACCCAATAATACATACAGCTCTACTCTTGACCTTTCCCCTGCAAACTCATCTTTTTCAGGCTCTTCATCAGCCAAAATAGATAATTCGTCATCAAATTCAGCATCAATTTACAGTGAATCAGAAACGGATGCCACCGATTTTTACAATGACATCGAATTTCAAAATGACGATTTTGAACAGCTATTAGAGTTGAGGCTTCGAAAAGCTCGTTACCAGGCTGAAATGGAAGAAAGGGAATTTTATATGAACCAGCAGTACAAAAAATCATTGAATAAAAAGGCAGGAAAGATATTTCTTGCCAAAAAAGATGCCTTGTCGTCAGCAGATGTTATGGGCTTGCCAGATGATTCTTTTATTTGCTCCACCCGACAGCCTGCCTCCACGCTGTATGGCACATTGGGCGCATTTGGCGGTAACTACCGAACGTATGACGACGATGAGGAGGAGGGGTCTGAAAATGAGGAGCATTTCTTGAAAGATTTTGAGGATTTTGAACAGAACATGTCTTTTGCTATAAAAAAAGATCATGATATGCATAGAAATGTAGTAGTAAGGAGTAGACCAGGAACTAACAGACGAAGTGAGATAGACTTGGCTAGACAAAATTTTTATAACCACCAAACAGGATCGGAAGCTAATGTTTTGAGAACAAGTAGCAGATCACCAACCAAAAAATCTGTCCGCGGTCCTAATAATATAGAAACCTTTGGCGAAAGCATGAGATTATCCTCCAAAAAGTCAATGCCAACCTTGCGTTCAGCCTCAATTGTGCCTTTCCAAGTGAGCAATAAGCCAAAAATACGGAAAGCTTCTTCATCGATGTTATTGAATGTGAATAATAATCATTTTCCGCTAGGAGGTAACAGTCCATATAAAGGAAGTAGAAACAAAAAAGTGCTAGTGCAGCCTGTTCGTCGCAACAACTTTGGCCTAGGAAATGAGCTAGACAATATTGATGACTTGGATGTCAACTTTACACAGGAAAAGCAAGCGCTAACGAGCGAAAGCTTTTATGTGGATGGAATGAACACGATGAGAGGCAGTGTAATGAGCAGAAGCCCACAGCAGCGCATTAATCTCAGTCAGTATATGGAAAAGCCAACTAAACCAATAGGTGGAGACAAAAAAAGCATTTTAAAAAACACAAACAGCAGGATCAACCATTCCAGATATGATGACTATGGGCAGTATTCGGACCACCATAAAAAGGCCCACAGAAGAAAAAAGGAAAAAAAAATTGGACTCATAAAGCACCTCAGTGCCCCACAAAGAAAGTATGCAGTAGAAGGCTACAACGGAAATAAAATGGTGTACAACCCTGCCACTTACAAGTGGGAAGGAAATGAAGTGGATGCCAAAAGGTTTGCAACTATCAAATCTGGAAAACAGCCTGCTTTGATCACATTCTTGAGCAAAAAGGGTTTAAATGGCGGTACTGGAACCATCAAGGCTCAGAAACAGCATGCAAATAACAAAGGCATGAAAATTACTAGCCAAAATGACAGCGACTTTGAAGAGTTGAGCATAGATGGCTTGCAAGTTGAGGGCAATATGTACTTTAACCCAAAAAAGTTGTGCTGGATAAGTTTGAACCCAGGAGAAGACTCGGATGACGATCCTTTCAAGGATATCATAGACCTTGAAGTGAAGGGCGAACTAGACGTTTTGAGACAAGACTCGAGCAAAATGCGGAACACGCGAACATATGGGTGCCGCATGGCTAGCGAGAAGCTCAATGTATCTGCCCAAAGGTTCGAGTTACCGCTCCAGGATCTACTGTACGATCCCAAATTGCAGCACCGGTTCACAAAAAACAATAATGGCTATATCAGCAGAAAAGGGTCCTACCAAACAATCAACAATGCGGACGAGGCCGAAGCTTATAGAGGCGCAAGAGCGTCCAGAATGCCTACCGGATACGGCAGGAATGACAGCTCACCCTCAAAGCGACGAGGCATCTCGGAACTCGAAGCTCAAAACGAGTTTTATGTGACGGAAGAGTTTGTTCGCCGGTGTCAGCAGGAAGAGGAGCGCTGGGCCAGAAAGGTGAAGCATTGGTTCCAGCCGGGCGGCGAGGACGAGCCACCGGACAGAGACTACTTGCACGAAATCCGGAACATGGTGATGGGTGGCCCCAGTCGGTGATGATGCCATGCAGCTGTGTATACTATAGAATATCACGACAATGTATACCTAGACAGTGTATATCCAGGCAGTGTTTGTAGAGAACACACGACGTAGATGTTGAAATCAGCAGAGCGGTTACGCCTTAATGCGGAACGCCGACAAGCTGGAGCTCCGATCAGATGACGGGTGCGCGCTTTTTTGCCGCACACTACGTGCTGCTGTTTTTCTGGCTCTTTCTCAGCCCGCAAGGCCGCTGTTCCTGGAATTCTCGATCTGGCGGCCCCCATTTCACACTGTTCCTGCCTATTTCCTCTTCTGACGCCGTGTTTACCGCCTCTATCCGCAGCCTTTCCTCCCCAAAACGTTCAGCAATGGTCGCTTCTGTTCCCGAAACCGCAATCGACACGCCTGTCATCTCCTTCCCAGGAGCCAGGTTACCGGAAGGTGTCACCTACAATCCGCTCAACAACTCGTTGCTTTGGATGGATATCGCCAAGGGCGAAATCCACAGGGTGGAGTTGCCAAAGACCAAAAAGGAGCAGTACTCTGAATCCGATCTCAACACCGTGAAGAACTCCCACGAGGTCGTAGCCTACAAGGAAGAAGACCCGGAGTTTGTCCCATCCATCGGCGCCATTGGCCTCACCAGAGATAATGACATCGTGGTGGTCGCAGCCAAACAAGGCATAGCGCTTTTGAACTTCAAGGCATTGTCTTTTGAGTACAAATATAAGTTTGACTTTCTTCCAGGCAACAATGTCGCTAGATTTAGATCCAACGACTCTGCCATCAGTCCTGCTGGGAACTTCTGGATTGGCGTCATGACCGATAATATGAAGTACAGTGACGTCAAGTCAGAAGGGTTCTTGGTCAAATTCGACTCCAAAACCTTGCAGTATACCGTCTTACTTCAGGGGCTCACCATATCCAACGGCTTGGTTTGGAACAAGAGCTTGACCAAATTCTACCACATTGACAGCCCAACCGGAAAGATTAGAGTGTACAAGTACGAAAAAGATACTGACAGCATATCTGAGGGTGCAGACTTTTTTGACGTTTCTGTCTTGACAGAATCCCCAACGGAGCCAGATGGCATGACTATTGATGACGAAGACAACTTGTACGTTGCCCTTTGGGAAGGTTACTCTGTCTTCAAGATTAGCCCACAAGGTGAAGTCTTGCACAGATACAAATTTGCAGCATCGAGAACTAACTGCCCAATCATTGGTGGTTCCCAGATGAATGAAATGTTTGTAACCACCGCTGATTTGCACCTTGACGAGCCTGACAAACTCGCAACCGTCGAGGGCGACTTGGGCGGCTCCATTTTCAGAGTTAAACTTGCTGGTGTTAAGGGTAGAAATAAGTACATCTGGGAAGGACCAACCCAGTAATTTCGCCAATTTGCTGAGCTACCTCTGAGTTGCATTCTTGGTTTCTTGAAACCACGGATATTATGTGTAATCATTTTTTATGGCAGCCTTTTCTACAGAAGTGTCTCCTTTTTATCTCACATTAACAACACAGGAAAAATATATTTCTATACCTATCCAGGCCGATTATCATTTCACTTATCATATGCTTTTTCTACACTATCAATTTTAAATTAACTGACTTCCTGATTTTCTAATTTTGCGCAAGTTTTCAATATTTGGTTTTTACTCCTTTTATCTATTTTTTCAAGATTGCTTTCGTTCTCCACAGTAATGCTTTCGTTTTCTATTTTTTAATTTTTTTATTTTTTTATTTTTTTATTTTTTTTGCTTGAATTTTGTTGTTGTCCATACATTTTCCATTCTACTGCTTTTGAATGTATACTTAGCGCAATTAATTATCATATCTACCTTACATAGAGAACCATTTTTATAATAATAGCAGCTTATCAGAGCTATAAATAGTAGCTGTAGACGCAGATAATTGACAGCACGGTATTCATTTCGCTTCAGTATCGCGGTTTGAAGCCCTGCCCCATAGTGAATTTTTTTGTATGTGCCGCGATGGTCGTGATTTTGAGTATTATCACTACATGGAGCGACTCTGAGCGGCAGAACTAAGAATAAGAGGCAACCGAAGGAAAGAATCTCTCTTAGGAATAACAGTGTCGGAAATATAATAACCAAAAAGTGACGATGGACCCTTTTGAGGCTCGTTTACAGTTCTCCAGGATGCTCGCGGCCATTCAGCCGGCGACGCAGGTGTTGATGAAATGCTCGTCTTTCGCGTTACGCAACTACGAGTACCAGGACGACTTGCATTCCTGTATACTAGAGGTTCTCGAGACCGTATGTATCAAAAAAAGAAATAGTCATATTCAATTTACAATTAATTCCTGGTATGAAAGTTAAATCAAATGTAATCTAGAGTACTAATGGTGTGACCCTTTTTAGAGCGATCTTAATTCAAGATTAAACATGATGAACTTTATAGATACGTTGGTCTCGCAGTCCAAGAAATCCTTCTCCAAGAACCCGTCTCAGAATAAGCCATATCCGTACATTGACAATATCAAGAAAGACCTTCCGACGATAATATCCAAGGTTGTGCCGGCGAACAATTATGGACTCTATAACCTTCGGATGGCCGCTGACATCTTACGCACGATTTGTATTCAGCTCGACTATAATGAGTCGAAGATAAAAGAGTATGAGGGACAGCTTAAGACTGATTTGCTTTCGGATGAGGTGAAGGCACTGATAGAAGTAGAAGTGGAGAAAAAGAGACAACAGCAAATTACTACAGAGAGTAACAGGAATGAAAAAATTGAAGAAACTCCATTTAAGGAGAGAAGCCTGGAGACAAATCTGGGGAAAGCTCAAGCTCATTTTGAGCCAGTGGGTGTCGATTCTGTGAGACTAGGGATTGAGGGCGCCTGGCAGATATTAATAGATAGAAAGAGACTTAGCCAGTATATTAGCTACAGAAACCAGTTGTTGGATGATAATTTGGCCGATAGTGACCAAGACAAAAATGTACCTTCTTCAAATAACGGCATTGGAAAAAGATTGGAGTTGACAAGGGAGCAAATGCTAGCGAGAATGGAAGCAGATAGAGAAAGAGTATGTATACTTTGGTAGTTTGATGACTCGCCCCACAAAGGGCAATTTATCCGAATATTGTTGTTCTGAAAAGATTTTTTATTAACATTAAATATTTTTAGCACAAAAAAGCAAAAGAGAGTTTGTGGATAGTAGAGAGGGGCCCGTCGTCTAAGGTCGACAAGCTTGAGTTCCAAAAGCTCTGGGACAAGTACGGGCCGCTCACTGATGACGATTTGAAAGAGTTTTCGGAGCTCAGCGATATTGCTCGCCAGAGTTATAGTTTCTGAGCTGCAGTCCGTAATGTAAATAGAGGTGTTTTTCATTTTACTTGTTTTTTTTTCTTTCTGACTTGTTTTATTCAGCTTTTCAATACAAGTGTACTATAGACTATAATGTTAATCCAGTTTCCGTAATTATGCTATAATTATGCAGCACCCCTTTAACGTTGAGACTGAATGTAGGAGATTCAGCGAAAGTAGAACAAAATCTGTACTCACTTTGGGATACATCATGTGTCAGTGTCGAATGCGCGCATCCAAGTTTTTTTTGCGATGAACATCGCGATGCCCTCCGACAATACAGCAGATTTGCCATGCTTTAGTACCACATTTGGAAATCTCATAATCGTAATTTAAAGCACAAGCGCTCTATAAAACATTTTGATAACCTTTTCTAAGCCTTCAAATCTAACTTGCTCTAATACCAATGCCTAAAAGACATCAAAACAAGAACATTTTCTTACTAGACTACAGCAACGAGAGCAAGCTGCTCATACACAGCAAGTACGAAGATGAGATCCTCACGGAGTATTTTAAGCTTGGGTACGACGAAAAAGACATGAAAGTGAGCGATGTAGCTGAATTTCTAATAGGTCTACGAGTTCCTGAGATATTAATTGTCAAGTATAAGGAATTCGATTCTGAGAAGGATTTCGATCTGAAGTTTAGGGATTTGATCGTGCCAGGTCTCGAAGAGGAACAGATTATCGACTTTGACAAATTGGTGTTCCTTGCGTACAAATTCATAGTTTTTCGGGACAACTACCAATACATTGAGCAGTTCTGGAGTTTGTTTGTCAATTATGTTGAGAAGATACACGGGAAGAACGGTACAGAGAGGTCGTCGGCGTTAGTGGAGGACAATAGCCTCTATGGCAACATGCAGCGATTCAAGCATAAATCCCAGAATATCTATGATGCAAAAATTACGTTTCCGGACCTTAAGGTGGTGATATGTAGCTTGAAGTTGAACGATAAGATTAATGATGGCGTGATTATTGATATGATTGCGAATGGATCGGATAGCGCGAGACCTTTTGTGAATTTTTTCGATTTTGCAATGTTGATGGGAAAAATGGAGGAGATTGAATAGTCGGGGAGAGAAAATATCTATCGTAAAGTCAAATACAAAGAAATATAATACTATTTATTTTTATGCTTGGTTTTGTATCATTTGTTTCCTCATTTGTTACATTCACGCTTCATTATTTCCTACCGCAAGTAACCTTTCCTGGTTTTCAAGAGCATATTATCGAAACCTTGACTCCAATTTTCTAGAATAAAAATAGTTAATGTTATTTTTTGCTTTATCTTTTTTCCATAGTAGTTTTGGAAGCTGTAAAGAGAGGCATTGGTATCGCGACTTGGCGCATGTTAAAACTCTGCGACGCGAAAAACATGAAATGCAGAATGAAAAACAAAATCAGCGCTATAAAGAATCCAACCAAACTCAAACAAATTTAATTTTGTTATCTGCAATCCTTTCTATCCGTAACACACGCATTGTCTCGAAAGGATTGAACATGACCCAGGAAAGGGTAATATCAGATGACGCAGGGTTGATCCTGGAGCTCAAAGCCGAAATTATTAAGAATGAAAGTTTGATCCAAATTGCTTCTGATAGTATTGCCAGTTTGAAAGAAACTCTATCAAGTAACCAATCACACAAGTTAGAGATTGATTTATTGAAGCAGCAAGCTATAGGGCTACAGGAGGTGGCGACCAAAATACCTTATGTCGTGCCCAAGGATTCCTCAGAAGGCGGAACGCTACCAATCAGCGTCGCCATTGTACAGACGAACGCCCAAGTTGACGGTTTAGGTCAGGTATTGGATCATTTGACACAATCTCAGAAAGAGCTTCAACAGGATTTGGGGTTTCAGGAGGTGTTAAATAGTGAACTTACACGGCTACTGGGCTTATTGGAAGCCAAGGTGTCTCGCGAGTTTATTGATAATGGAACGAGTGATGCCATCTCAGAAAGTGATGGGCTTCAAATATTGGAGAAGAGCCTTGCGACACTAAGGGAGCAGACATCGAGGGAGAACCAAAGAGAGCGCAATTTAATGAAACGACTCAAAAATCTACTCGGTATAATCTCGAAAACAAATTTTGCAAACAATACTAAAGGTAAAGGTGAAGACGAGGGCGAGCAGTTTGCACAAAAAATAAAAGACAATAACCAGATAAATTTGAAGATTGTACAGGATTTATTGAACGGAATGATGACGAATGAGAATGAAGGGTATATTGAGACACCTGTTGTAAACGGCGAGAGCGGCATTGTGCACCCATTGATACGACAGTTGTTGAAGGCGGATATTATTACAGAAAAGGAAAATTTGAAGTACGTGAGGTTGAGGAAATACGGCTTGGATTGATGACCGAAAACTTTTTACATTTTGGTGATGGTAAAGTCATTAACGACTTATCAAAAAGAAATGCATCCTGTTAGTTGATCACTATGAAAACTCAGAAAGCACTTTACGGCAACACTTTACGGCTTGTTGTGCGTCCCAGTCAATACCATATGGAGTATCATAAAGACGAATATAATATTACTTATTCATCTAAGAGTCTGGGTCGATGTTTACAAACCATAAGATTATTCTTTTTGTGTACTGTATTGTTCACTCGCGTGCTCTGATTATTGTTCCCTCAATATCTATGCATGGATCTCAATCGCCTTTCTTTTCCCAGAAATACGAATACTCTTCCATAGCATTTGTACATTACTACATCAGTGTTGTCCCCCCTCCCCCCTCCAATAGCCGTCACATGTAGGATACTGTCCCGGCTGACCCTTTCTGTTTCCAGCTGAATTCTCTCACGCATTCGCCATGATGCCATCACACTTCTTTACACACTACCCCAAAGACCCAGCATGGTGTACTATATCACATGACAAAGATGCCACTGCGGCGGGGCAAAAGATGTTCAGTCCGCGTGGATAAGAGTACGGATCATTCTGTTGCCCGTTTTACTTCTAATTCTCCTGTTTTCTTTTCTCGTTTGCGCCCCAGAACAGCAACATCACCAGGCAGAAGAGGACACCAGCTGCTTACGAGTCATCATTAAAGCGTATAACAGCTTTCCATCATCGATACTTCTTGCATATTCAACCACGCGCCATGAGTTACAGAAAGCCTTCCAAGGGCGACGATTTATTGGTATGTCAGCATCTTTTTTCCCATACAATAATTTGGCAGTTTTAGGAAAGAAGGCAAAGTTCAAGCAGCTTTTGCTGTACTTAAGGCTTGCTTTAGATATTCCAGATAAACATTCAAAGGCTTTTACCGCAGCAAAAAGCCATGACATATGCTGTTTATGATTTTGTGTCATCTAAACAGTGATTCAAATAGTTTTTTAGCACTGTTTACTCCTTTTATTTACAGGTCCGGATAATTGTTCCTCTATACAGAAACAAATTTTTTTTGTTAGTGTTTTTACCAAAAAGACTAAAGCTTGGTACTAACTACAGTATCTATAGGAGTTCGCCACTCCAGCACAGGCTTTAGGATATAAGAGGCAAAGTACTTTAAGTGTGAATAGCCCCGTTGGCGCCGGAAGTCTGTCGCCTGCTAACGGCCTTTCTCCAGCCAACACTGGAGGAATCCCTAATGGGCATTCTAGAAAGTCCTCGTGGAACGCTGCCAATGGTATCCCTGCTCAGAATAGCGGCAGTACATATGACTCTTCTCAGTATGCACAGCAACACCAGCTGACACAATACCAGCCTGAACAACCACAGCCGCAATACCAGCAACAGCAACAACAACAGCCGCAACAGCAGCAAACAAACAGCCAAGGCCGTAGGTTTTCTGGCCCTGAAGGCGGACCAAGGGAGCAATTAAAAGACCAATTAAGAGGAGTATTTGAAAAGTGTGATGTCAACCGCAACGGTAGATTAACTGAAAATGAATTGAAACATGCTTTGTTGAACTATGACCAGACAGAATTTAACGTCAGTACTGTTAGACAAATGATCAAATCTTTTGATAATACCCGCTCTAATTCTATAGACTTTGAGCAGTTTTTGGCTCTCTGGGATTACTTGTCCAGATGGAAAACGGTTTTTGACAAGTTTGATGCTGACAGAAGCTTTTCAATTAGTTTTGCCGAGTATTCTAACGCTTTGAAGGCATTAGGATTCTCCATTGAGCACAATTGCTTGCAGCATATTTTTGGCAGATTCTCTTACAATTTGCCTAACCAGGGCGCTGCCATGAAGTTAGACTCTTTCGTTGAGTCCATGGTGTGGATCATGCAGATAACCGAAGATTTTAAGAAATTTCCATCTCAGGATAATGGTAATACTGCCCAAGTTCTGTTTTCCGGGTTTTTAGACGTGATTCTTAGACATAGAGATTAATTACGTAGTACAAATTGTAAATTGGTATTGGTGACATAGAATGCTTATTAATTTGACATTATTAGTTTCTGCTGTCGGTGAATTTTTGTATTATTGTATGTTTTCCGCTAGCCTGACTTCCCTTTTTATTTTTTGAACTGTGTACCGAGAAAAATATAAGGCGCATTTTTTGGCAAGTAAAATACTTAGCCCTATCAATTTTCCCTGACAAAGCCTCTTTTGTGCCTTTTCATTTTACATTATTTTCCCTTAATTGTTTCTCCTAATTGCATCCTTGACTTTCACTTTTTCATCGGACCATAGCTGTGTTGCAGAGTGAATAAAGTCAAAAGAAATAGAACGTGAGCTTGGAGCAGTGCCAGCGCATGTTATTCTTTTTTGCAGATCCATGTTTATCTTTTAAGGTAAGTGACATGGCTACCACCGTTACGTTTTGAGTTTACAGTAGTTTACGGCCCCAAGAAGCTATTTAGCATTGCTATACAAAGCTAACTATATATAGGTAACTAATCCAAATGCAAAGAATAGTTGGGCTCGTTACCGAGACTTGCAAGAAGCTAGCTATGTGAAAAAGGCAACTTTAGACATAAAGTTTCTGGCCGCCAGTGTAGTGTTGAGGCTAACCTAGCTAGGCCATCGTATACTAAGTTGGCAAATGTCACAGTTTTCTCGTTATAGCTTTTTGTTAAATGCGCCACAACAGGCAGATAACACTTGCTGACCATCACTATAGCAAAGTGGATGACCACAATACCTATCCTCTCCCCGTGTTGATAAGGATATCTCAAATCATGCTCGTTTTCTGGTCTTGGGCGCTGCACAAAGCTGGATTACCGCTTTGTGCAACACCTAGTTTTATCATCAGTTCCTGCATCTTTTTTTTTATTTTTTACATTTTGCGCCGGCATTTTGGTTTAGGTTTCAGAAAAATAGAGTTTGCGTCCAAAACAAAGCGTATCTGTCCGGAGGCAGATGCCGGGAACAAATCTTCGTACATTTAAAGTTCTGAGGTGCAGTTAACATACTCTTGATATTTTTGTACACTTCGACAGAATGTTACCTAGATCTTAGAAAGAGGAATGTTCCGGCAAATGTTGCGTATCTCTTAGCAGCATTGGAGTGAACCATGGTAGCTTTAGGGCCTTGATGTTAAAATGAGCTCAAAATAAATCAATGAATCAAATTTCGAAAAGAATAAAAAAAGGATAACAGCTTTGAAAGATTGAACGAAGCATGCAATATAAAAGACAGACGATCCAATCACAAAAGAAAATCTTCGCTATCGGCACAATTGAATCACAATATTGAAATAATTCTGGCAAGCTCTTTTTCTCAATTTTTTTTTCTTGGAGAAATCTGCTCTAATTGTAAAAACTACTTGGGATGTGAAAGCTATTTCGCTAAAGGGAAGCTGCACCATTTGGATTCCGGAGTCTTTCACCGAAACTCCAAAAATGACCCTGCTTGGAAAGGACCTAGAATAGAACAGGCTTTGAACTAGCCGTATTAAAAATTCTTGTAGGTCCAAAATGACCTGGTTTTAGGTTTCTAAAAACGAGTTCAAACATTTCCACGTTTCAGCAAAATCCAACCTAATAAATATTGCGATCAAGCGTATCACCAATATTTGAAAACAAGTGAGTGATGAAGGTAAAAGCACTTAGTGGCGCTCTGCTATTCCTGTACTTAAGATTTGTCAGGAAAATATGAAACATTCAAACTAAAGGCTAGTTGCTCAGCTAAAGCTTTTTGGCTTTTCTTCCCTATCATTGAAACTGAAACTTGAGAACACGTATACCAATATGGCTTAAAAACTGACTTAAGGTAGTGAGAATTTTAATTCTTTTGTTTTTGTCGCAACTGTCTTTGGCAAGAATTTGGATGGAAATAGCTGTCTCTGGAAAACTTTTATGAAAAGCTACATCTGTTTTTATATTTTCTTTCAATACTACAAGTATAGTAGAGATGTAAAGTACCTACTTTCAGCAAAGCTTATTTTGCAAAAAGCTTTGACAAATTGCATTAGTTGATAAAATCGCCGAATAATGTTCTGACAATGCCACTGTTGTTAAATGCAGCCCTTGAAAGCGAGATGAGAGCATTTCGAATGCTCAAGGCAGCAGCAAGCAAGTTGACATCTTTTTAAACAATTGGACAAAGGTAAATATTGGAAAATAGGGCGTCTCTCTGACATAGCTCTCACGGTGCCCCACGTAACACCATTTTTGAAAAAAAATTCTTAGAAATAGCACATTGAAAGACAATGTCTCTGTTTTTCCGCAGCCGTCCTATCATTTTGATCATCTTCCAATAAGCGGAACCTTTTGTCTCTTGTATCCTCGATGGAGGCTGGTCGCAGAGTGTCTGTAACAGCATGGTAAAGTATACTTCCACGTGAACTTGCAGTGCTTAGAAAGCAAATACTGTTCACCGACTGCAGGTATTATATCGACAGTTTAGGAAAAGCCGTTAGGTAAACATCTAAGACGAGTGCTAATCATGCTGATTTTGAGAGTCATCCAACGTGCGTCTATAATAATACAAAATGTGGTGAGCTTGGCGAGGCCGAATGGAGCATAGATGGCCGAGACAAAATTGGAAAACAAATTTAAAGAAGAGGTTGTACAGCATGTCCATGGTGCAGAATATGAGATGTGAGAATATACTGCGGATTACTGGATGGTATGAAATGTTGATCGTATCCGCAAGGCAGACTATGTACAATACATTCACGACCAATATATAAAAGCTACTTATTGGCTTTTATTGTTATATAGGAGCTGTAACAACATTTTAGATTCCAATAATTCAAGCTGCCTGGTAGCTTAGATTTCCTACGAATGCTCCTGTCTCTTTATGTTTTTCATTAGTTAAAAATTTTCATTCTGCTGTGCCTGCTGTGTTATTCCCAACGCCTGCATGGATAGACACAGGGCGCAATGGAGAAATCAGTAACAGAACCTGGAAATACAAGCCAAGGCTGGCCCCATACAACCCGGTTCCAGAGAGCCAAGCAATTTCTATGGGATCGTAAGAGAAATACATCCAGATACGGCTGGTAGAACCTAATAGAGTATAGCAGTGACCCAAAATGTCTTCCAGTATCATAAAGTACAAGACCCTTCTGTTTGGGCGAAGAACAGAGCCACTTTTGGAGACAACAGAAGCTATCCCGTTGAAAAGAAATGCCTGAAGGCATCTGCATGATGGATAAACAGTTATATACTTTAGCTGTATGAAAATGGCACAAAAATTTCGGCAAATTCTTTTTACTGAAAGTACGCTTGCTTTCAGGGAGATTGTTCAGGGAGAACTTTATTTAGGCACCTGGGACTTTATTCGCAAGTACCCTTTGGTTTGGATTATGTCTGAGCTATGGGAAAGTTAGAGAATTGACAACTAAACTTGCAAGAAAAACTAGCCTATACTCATACTCAACACCAGCTCTTCTACATTAATGGCACAATTTCTTAAGATTTAAAAGGGAATAAATGTTTTGGCGAGTCCCTTGTGGGCGCTATAGCATCAAAAACCGCATTTTTGAAGATTTCAAACCACTTTGTGTGCCAAGAAGTAGTAGGTAAGCATTCTTTTGCAAGGAACAAATTTTTGGAAGACGCCGTGTTTGGGACAAGGGTATATCGTGGTGTGCAGTATGCCTCGCGGTGTGGCATGCTGGGGACTGAAACAATGCCTACGAAGCGCTGTGGGTAGCAGCATGTGGTCCTTTGCAACGCATCCTGCAGCATCACGAAACAGGCTGTTTAATGGGCCACTGCAAGGCAAACTTTGGGAATGCGTCATGGAGCGACACTAGAGGCGAGGCCGGAAGCAGAGGCCGCCAAAGGCAAAATACCACAGAAAGGCCTTCAGAGCAGCAAAAAAGACTACACCCGCCCAAGGTTGGCAAAAGAGTATATATAGGAAGCGGTATCCTCTTTCATTGCTCCCTAAGAATAGATCCTTGATGTCTTTCGCAGACATCTCCTTTCTCATCAAACACACCTAGCTGACTCTAATTGTCGTTCCTTCATTTGCCGCGCTCAGACCCACAATTGCCCAGACGCACACTCGCCTTCTAAAAATAGCAAGCCCTGTCAAGTGCTCCAATAGGAATTCTGCGGCCGAACCTTTGTTTTCTGTTTAATAAAACAAGGCCGTTCGTCGCACAAAGAGAAGAATACAAGTTTAACTTTTTTAGGTCCCAGACAAATGAAGTCTTTTTTCACCACACTGTTGCTTCTTTCACTTCCCTAAGAAGCAAATCTACAGTTTTATCAAAATTACCATTTCCACGCAACCATGAGCGGTTACAAAGCTGACGGCGATGACTTGCTCATCTTCCAAACCCCCGCTGAAGCCTTAGCTAACCATAAACCTGCCCTCCAGGCCCTGCGGTCTACCGGAGGCAGCAAAGCTGGTGGCTTTTTCCAGCCACAGTACCCTTTCCAAAACCGATCTTCCTTGGCCAGCTCCGTTGGATCCGATTCTCTATCGGGCTCCGAGTCCAGTTTTGGTAAACTATCGCCACAGTCAACTTCTTCTGGTAATGGGGCCGCCAGTAAAGTGCTTTCACAAAGAGATAGATTGAAGCAATTCTTTGACTGCTGTGACTTCAACAGAGACGGCAGACTAGGAGAAGAAGAATTGTGTCATGCTTTGAGAAACTATGACCAGAGCGAGTTTAAAAGAAGTACAGCCAGAACCATGATTAAATTATTTGACAAAAGAAACTTCAGATCGGTTGACTTTGAGGACTTTTGTAGCATATGGAACTACTTGTCAAGATGGAGAACCATTTTTGAAAAATGCGACGCTGACGGCAGCTTGTCCATCAATCATGCCGAGTTCACCAATGCTTTGAAAATCTTTGGCTTCGACTTGCCACCAGAGTCCATCAATCATGTTTTTTTCAGCTTTTCAACATTACAATATGGCCAGCAGCCAATCATGAAATTTGACAGTTTTATTGAATCAATGGTTTGGATAATGAAAATTACAGAAGCTTTCAAAAAATATCCAAGCGTAGATAATGGCGCCACCGCTGAAATTGGCTACTTTGACTTTATCGATGTATTGTTGGCGTTCAAAGACTAGATTTTTTTCATCTGTTTAATGTTGTTTAATGTTTGGTTTTATTGTTTTTCAGTTCTGGGCGACTCTAAAAAAAGGACACTCCCTTTCTGGTTTAATGTATTTACTTGTTTTTGGTTTATGATTGTGCATTTTTATTGATTTGGGCTATAGTTATGGCTGAACTAATATCTTCTTTTTTCTTTTTTTTACCTGCTCTTATTTTGAAGCTAATGTCTTTTTGAGTAAGTGCAAGTAATTAGTCTGAACTGCTGTTTTCATACGGAGCATATTGCTTTTTGGCGGCTCTTTTTTATTCAAGCCACTCATAATCATTTCATCATCTGGTAATCTTATTTTTTATTTTACTTCTTCTAAATATTTATTAATGCACTATTGTTAAGTGGTACGCTCTTTTTCAGTTCCCTTGCAAAAAACTTTGAATCATGCTTGTAATGCTGACTTTCAAGGTTGGCACATATTTTTACTTGTTTGAATCAAGTCGTCAAACAATGTTTATCCCAATGTTGTACCATCGACAAACAACAAAAATTCTATAAAACTTATCACTTAGCTACCTCAACTATCCCAAAATAAATATTACTGCGGTCTATTTTTAAATGAGAAACAATTTATGGATGCTTCTGCAAGCTTCTTATTCAAATGGCACATTCTTTTCTGAAGAAGCCGTTTCGATGCCCATACGTCTTTGGAAAAGCAAATTACCAAATATTTTTGGAAGGCACGATTAGGCCACAAGAAACACCACTTTATAACGCTTTAGCATTTTATAGAGGCTCTCTTTAAGGCTTTTGATGCTCTTGAGACCAGGACTGGGTTGATTCCTAGCTTCTGCTTGTGGAAGCGTTATTACTTCAGTGTTTAGATGTTTTGAGAGTGAACGGATTTTTTTCCTAATCTGGAGGCTACTCCACATTCACCGGGTAAGTGGTGTAGCGACCCCGATCTTGCTGTCGAAAAACCCTGACAATAAAAGACAAACGATAATTAGCCGATGGTAGAGAGCGATAAGTTACGTTACTACTACCCAGTGAAGCAATTAACAGTTTAACTGCGTTTTCTTTTTCATATGTCTTTGGTTTGACTACTTTTGCTATTCCCCAGTAAAAGAAGCGATTATTGAGGGCACTTTTTTCGCAGAACGACTGATTTTGATTATTACAGACTGCATCAGGACATAATGTTGGAGAATTACTTTGCGGAAGTCAAGACCAAGATTTTAGCGCACAGCTGGAAGATGGAGATTGTGATTTTCGCAATTTCCATCGGTACTGTTATTTTGTACATTGCAGGCAGTTACTGGAACAAGAGCAAGTTAGAAAGCTGGATCAACGCCCAAGCCATCAACCTTCAAGAGCAATTCTTCCAAGTGGGCGTCACTCCAAAAAAATTGTTCATACAAGATGATGACCAACATTACACCTCGTATGCCACCGGTAGAGTTAACATTGCTAAATTTATCATCAATATCACTTTGCAAGCTAGGCAAAACTTTAGTGTGTGGATCATGGAACATGTTTTCGGTTTCTTTACCGAGAGTATTGAGACCGTAGAAGACGAAGTTGAGATTATCGCCAATTTACACAGTGATATCAAGGTTGACCCATTCATTTTCTCCATAGTCAATAAGGAGAACATGAGCAAAAAGAGAAGGGATAACTACTACTTGTCTTTGACTAGAACCACTGACTCTGACAAATTGCCAGTTTCCTACGTTTATATGTCTGAATCAGCCGAAATCAATGACTTGTTGTACTCTGATGAATTGAAAGCTGTCTTGGATAACTCTGCCGACATCATCCAGTTGTTAGCCTTTACTGACCAACCAGCCCTCCACCCATTCTCCTTGAAGGAAACCGAACCTAAATTCCGTGCCATTTTGAAATTAAACTTGAAAAGCGACAACGCTTCGTTGGCCAAGACCTCTGCTGTCATCAACGAGTTTATCAAGCTCATTGACTTTGTCAGTAGTAAGAAGTTTAAGGTCAGACTGGAGGTTTTCAAGAAAATTCAAAAAGTTAGGGACGCTGAATACAAAAAATTAGAAAAGTTGATAGAGCAGGACAAAAGAGAACAATTGGAAGAAAAGAAGTTAGAAGAGTTGAAGAAACAAAAAGAGCAAATGAGAAATTTAAGCCCAAAAGAATTGGAGAAGATTGAAAAGAAACAGAGAGAAAAGCAACAGCGTAAGTTGATGAAAAAGCAAAGAGTTAGAGGTTAGCAAAAATCTCAAGCTCTTGTTTTTATGACATTCCTTTGAATCGCAAAGTCGAAAATTTTACATATCTTTAAACACGTATTACGTTTTTGTCAGTTAATGCATACCGTTTTCTAATTGATATTGTTGTTAGTGTGGGTGCACCAGTGCACGGATGTTGCAATTGCAAGCAGTATACAAATAAGGATAATTTGTCCTTATCGTATTATACACACTCCAAACTTTGTACTCTAGCCGAAACCTCTTGCCATTAACGAAGGCCTGGCAAGAATAATGGCGAGACCCTAAATTGACAGTCAACCTGGCTTCTAATTACCTCAGCTCTCTGTGATATCAGAAAACATAAGCTAGATGAAGTACTCAAAAAGAATTCAAAGGCTAATATTCGTTATGACGACCATTTTAGGTATATTGTTCATTAAGCAAAAATGAGAAACTTATGTACATACCATATATACAAGTTTAGATGACGAGACAAATTAAAAAGACAAAATAGTTCACAAAAGATCAAAAAAATAACACTCATTAATGATAAGCAGAAAAAAATGAAAGGCAGGTGACAGAAAAAATTGGGCAAAACAGTAATGAACCTTTTGTTTTCTAAAGAAAAATTTAAACAAAACGAAAGAAACTTGAAAAAAAATTTTAAAAAAAATGCGTTTATAATCATTCAATGAAGTTTAAGCATAAAGAGAGTTCAGAAATAAGTCAAGAGACAAACTTCATCCTAACATTTAAAGGTTCTGAGAGATGAAGATGATTGTAAATGAAAAATAGCAGGGATGGCTTTTTAAATATAACTTGATTACTCCTTCCGACTTTGTTTCGTTTCACAAAAACTCTGTGTTGCTCAGATTCTGTCGGTAAAGCCTTTGACGTATCATGGCCCATGCTTAATTGAGATTAGAAAGCAAAGCACTTGGCATCGTCAGCAACATCATAACTATTAACCACAACTTAGTTAGCCAATCTCTTGAGACCACACCAAGCACCAGCGACAGCTGTCATCAAGCCGGCGCTTATACCCATTGGTCTCAAACCTTTACTACTTTTGAACAAAGCACCAGTCAAGAAGCCAGAAATCAAAGAGTTGCCGTCAGTGTGCTTACCTCTGAAGTAGCCAATGGTAGAGTTTATTATATTGTAAGTGATAGCCAAGACACCAGCACTGTTACCCAAAAATGGGCCTCTTTTGGTGATGTGATTTAATATAGTGTTCAATCTCAATTTATTGGAAGTGGTTCCAGTTGGGATGTTCTTGACACCCTCAAGAAAACCGTAGGCACCACCAATAGACAAAGCACTCAAGTACACAGTACCGGTACCGTAACACAAATCATCGTTAAAACCTCTGGATGGCAAGAAACCGTTTTGGGCACCCTCGCTATTCAAAATGGATTCACCTTCTATATCCAAAAACTCGACGCCTTTTTCTATTTCTGCGAGAGGGTGTAACCTGGAAGCGTCGAGTGCTCCTGGAGCAATAACATTGTTAATATTGGAAACAGAAGATGGGTCAAACCCCAACTGGCTCTGGACAGGAGCTTCTTCTTTCTTTTCCTGTGGCTTGTTGCCTCCCCATAAAAATGACATTTTTTATATTATATGTATTTGATTCCTTGAAAGTTTGTATTAGATACGTTGATTTAGAAAAAGATAAAACGGTGGAAATCTCAGCTCCGATCAGATTTCTCTAATTTATACACAATAAACACCGATGAACAAGTTTCTTATACAATGAGTCTTTCCCTTCTAATGGAATCTCAATTTTTTTTTCAGTTTGGACCTCTCGAAAATTTTCGTCACTTTTCCTGCCGGAAAGAAAATTTTTGATGCGACTGGTTTTTATATTTAAGAGTCACATGATATCCCCGGTTTCCACACATTGCGTACCTGTTTGGCAAGCCGGTTACACCGAGATAACAACATAGTTCAAGATTTGCAATTGATGCAAAATAAAATCTGATACAGTTCAACATGAATATTAGTTTTTCTATGAGTATACCATTTATTCCACAGCTTTTTCTAACAGAGCTTTCCGTATTTTATCGAGAACAGCTTCTGAATGTGCACTATGGATGTGCCTCGAAATTCCCAGCAACTTACAAAATGTATATTTTTTCACGTAATGTTCGTTGATGAAAACAGTCCTTTATAAAAAATTAACTCTTTTTATTTATCATTAATTACTTTAAAATATATATTAACAGTCCAATTTGGGCAACCGATCAACCTTTTATAACCTTTTTTACCACCTTCTCAACCTCATCTATGTCGTCAGTAGGAACCTGGGTCATATCGATGTTACCAAAGTAGTTAATGATGTCATTCAATATTTTGTAAGATTTTCTGTCGTGAACAAAACTGACAGACACACCAACTCTACCAAATCTACCGGTTCTGCCGATTCTGTGCAAGTATGTAGATGGATCAGCTTCACCGGTTCTTGTTGTTGGCAAATCGTAGTTGACAACCATGGAAACAGATGGTATATCGATCCCTCTAGCTAACACGTTAGTGGTAATGAGCACCTTGGATCTGCCTTCTCTGAAATCGTCAATCAACCGGTCTCTATCGTCCGATGCTAAATCGGAATGCAATAATGAGACCATGTGGCCTTCTTTCTTCAACTTGTAAAATAATTCGTTGGCGGTTTGCTTTTTAGCGACAAAAATGATAGATGAGCCAATGGTCAAGATAGAATACAATTCACTCAACATTTCAAATTTGTGATTTTCGTCCTTACAGTCCATATAGAGCTGCTTGATGGCGTCGACATTGAGTTCCTCTTGCTTCAATTCCAAAACATTGGCGTTAGGAACGAATTTGGTGGCATATTTGCGAACTTTGTCTGGGAAAGTAGCAGAAAACAAAACAATCTGGATATTTTTAGGCAATATTTTTTTGATTCTTAAAGATTGATCACCGAGACCAGAAGAGTCTATCATATTATCAGCTTCGTCAAACACCAACACTTTCAAGTTGGAGACATTAATGAGTTTACGTTTCAAACAGTCGTAGATAGTTCCTGGAGTGCCTACCAATATATGAGAATTTATTTGCACACCTCTTTCATATGAGTCTGGAACAACCAACTGGGTGGTGGCTTTGGTAAACTTGCCCATTCTTTGTATAACTTCCAAGGTTTGTCTGGCTAACTCTCTGGCTGGGGACAAACAAATGGCTTGCACCTGGTTGAGGCTTGAGTCCACTCTGGAGAGCATATTCAAACTGAAAGCAGCGGTCTTACCAGTACCAGACTGCGACTGGGCAATCAAGTTGGTTGGTGGGTCTTTGATCAACAAAGGTAATGCTCTTTCTTGGATTTTGGATGGTTTTTGGAAGTTCATGGCGTAAAGACCCTTCAACAAATCTGGATCCAATCCCAATTCTTCAAAAGACTTAACAGAATATAATGGGGAGTTTGGGTCAGCTTGCAAATCTGCTAATTTGATTTTCACTTCATAGGTTGAGGTGACCAAATTGCTTTCTTCATTCTTCTTGTCGCGTCCTTCCTTTTCTTGTTCCTTTTTGGCATCAACATCTTTGTCACCAAGGTTTTTCTCTTCTACTTTCTTGTCTTCTTTCTTTTCACTTTCCTTCTCTTCTTTCTTCTCGGATGATCCAATAGGCAAATTGCTGAAAAGATCAGAAGGTGCAGCTGTCTCTTTCTTCTCCTCTACCTTGTTATCATCTTCCTTCTCGCCAATAGACAATCCTTTGAGAAGATCGGAAGGGGCAGTCACTTCATCTTTTGACATCGTGGCTATTGTTGCTTTTTCTTTAAACAAGTAAACTGACTTCTTCAGTTAGTCTCTTTTGCCAGAAAAGATGCCAATCTAATCAGTACTTTACTTCATCAACAGCATTCATTTCCTCTGTTTTCGTTTTTTAAAAAAACAAAAGGTACGGAATTTCCCGAAAGCGACAGCGAGCGATGAAAAAGTCCGGTTCCGTAAAATTTCGTGCGGTTATTGATCAGTCAGCACGCTAGCTCGAGTTTCCATATTTGCGGTACCCATAGTGAACATATGTGGACACAACTATAGGATCTCCTGCTTCATCAGCCCTCAAGTCTATAGCAAGCTTGGAAAAAGTGTTTCGATTTACTTATCGATTTTGGAAAAACAAACTTTTAAGCACAGTCGAACAAATATTACAGTTCTGCGAAAATGTTTAAAGGCCGATACATGGAATAGTAAAGCAAAAAGAGTGCGCATAGTTTTGGTATAAGGTGAGTTTATCACATTTGGCAACTCATTTGTCGAGGCCACTACGATATATTCGGATGCTAATGTAAAAGTAAAGTTTTGGTATTTTTTGCCATCTCCTATGTCATTCAAGAAAATAATAAACGGAATAAAACTTAGAAAAGAAACACAGAACTTAACTTTCAAGAATTAGTTGAATGAAATCAAACAAACAAAGTAGCCAAGAATGATAAATAGACAAAATGCTGATTAAAAACACACAAGAAAAAAAACATAATTTGAAGAAAAACACATAAATACACATAACCAATGAAGACCGTCGTGAAATCCAAGTTTAAAAAATAAAGCAAATAAAAAAAGCGGAGACATGATAAAAAGCAAACAGAATATATCAAAAAAGAAAAAAAACAAAGAAGTAAAATTAATGAGATCACAGTGCAATTTTAGAGTAATTAGTCTTTAGCGCCAATTGAAAAATAATAAATTTGTTTTCTAGAAGTAGCTGGACATGCTCATGTTATTGCTCTCGTTACTCATCAAGTTGATTCTTCCGCCGAGAAGGCTTCCTGCTCTTGATGCGCCAGCATTGTCGCCATTGTTGCCATTGTAGAGATGACTATTTGAATTACCATCTGATGTGAATGAGGCCAAACTGGAGTTAGCGCCAGCACCGCTAGAAAGAGCTGATGAAAAGCCTGGCGCGATGTTACTTCTTCCGTTGTTACCCCCTGGAGTAATTGATGTGGAAGGAGTGCTACTATCAGCCAAATTCAAAGTTCCAGTATTAGAATTCATGAATGACGGAAGTGTAACTCCCAGAATAGACCCACCAGTGGCTGCAGATGTCATTGGAACAGAATTTGAGACATTAGACGACAATGAGTTTCCAGTGTGAGAACTAAACAACGCCGAGGAAGTGTTTTGAAGCAAAAAATCTTTTCCTGATAAAGATCCTAAACTGCTGCTGATGTTATTGCTGGCATCATTGACGCCTGCAGTAATATTAGTCTGCCCAGCGAGAAAATCTGAAGAAGCAAGATTGATAACCTTTTTAGGATTTCCCCAAATTGAATTACCAGCGGTAGCAGAGGAAGAAAGTCCACCAGCGACAGTACCATTGCCGCCAAAAAGGCCACTATCAAGAGCGACTTCAAAGTTGGCCCCATTGATAGAAACTGAGTTGTTGTTTGCAAGAAGGTTAGGAGTGCTTGCACTTATACCCTGATTATTGTTGAAAATACTATTCAAGCTTGCTGTATTGTTCAATAGCAAAGAATTTGGAAGAACTGAATTTGAAAATTTGCTAGAACTCGAATTTTTATTATCAGAATTGAAACCAGCACCAGTGATTGATGAATCTGGGTTGAAAGAAACCAAAGGACTTGATGCCCCACCAGGTAATACAGAAGAAGATAATGCGGAGCTTAAAAGGTCAATGCTCTGGGTGTTGCTGTAGTTCTGAGTATTACTGAAATCAATGGTGCTACTAGTGGCAAAAGAACTCTTACCTGTAGCATCATTACTTCTTCCCGGCAAGCTGTTAGCAGTGCCTGGCGGAGGAGTATTGGTTTGAACGTCGACGAAGTTGGAAACAGTTGAATTTGGTCTTTGCACGAAAAAGGAGTCAAAATTTTTAAGTTGAGCAGAAGCTGATCTGATAGGAGATGAACTGGTTGAAGTCACGGATCCAAGAGCGACGGGGTTTGCCGAGACCATGCTAGCATTGTTACCATTGCTGTTGTTATTTGTGGTGGTTGTAAAATCATTGGTGATCTCTGGAGCGTTAGCATTGAATACGGAGTTTTCGCCGCCAAGGCCAATAAGATTACCATTACCGCTATGGTTCAAACCAAAACCACCGGTGCTATTAGCTGCCAAACTCAATGGAGGAGCACTGAACAGTGAATTTGTAGGTCTAGGAGCAAGTAAGATAGAAGAAGATGCAGATGACGAGTTGAAGTTGGTGGTAGTCGTGGTGGTTGGTGTGCTAACAGAGGTATTGGTAGCTGAGGCAGAGCGGAAGTATGGGGCCGGAGGAATGGCAGTGTAGTTAACATTACTGGTGCTGATAGTAGGTCCATTGCTGGCAACCTCAAAGGAAGAATTATACATCGGCGGGTGCTGTGGAAGTTGAGAGGAAGCAGCTTGAAATGCGGGCATGGCAAGGGGAGGATTGAAAGGTAAATTGTTATTGTTGTTGTTCCCGTTATACGAGATGTTGCTGTTATTCAAAAAGTTAGCACCATTGCTTTGATTGACGTTGTTGTTATGATTATTATTATTTAAGGAGACGTTACCGTTAATGTTATTGTGCATAAACTTTGACTGTTGGTTTCTAGCGGCCATATAATTGTGGTTATTATTGCCATTGCCGTTGTTAACATTGTTACCAGGAAAGTTTTGGTGACCTTGGCTGTTGGCAAAATTATAGTTTCCATGATGATAATTATTAATGTTGTTAATTTGTATGTTACTATTACGCGTTTGCTGATTGTTATGGTGATGATGTTGATGATTGACGGTGTGCTGCTTTTTGTTCCTCATGTTCATGAGGGACTTGCGGATAAGCTGGAATTGGTAGTTGAATGGAAAATCCTGGTCTGGATCATCTTGAAGATAAAAGTTGGTAAGAGAGTTGCTAAACTCTATGACAAAATGTTAGAAAATAAAAGCTCCTGGGAGAGATCTCAAGACAAAGATAAAACCTATGTTGATTGATCTGATACTTACTGGAGGCATCCATGGGTAATTTGCAAAAGCAAGACGGGGCGCTTTGAAATTATAGAGAAGTTGTAAAGAGCGGACAGGTGCTTGAAGAGGGACTCAAAGACACCAGAAGCGAGTGGTATTTATGTGAGCGAGCGTGAGTGTGGGATTACACGAATTGGTTTTCTCCAGCTAAGCTCTGTACAAAAAACGATGTGGAAAAAAAATTTTTTTGTGAAATTTTTCTGCCGCTTTTTCGCTTATACAAATTATACCAGTACCACGGGTCACACTCGCGCGTCTCGCAAAACATTAAAGCCGTCTAGAAGGTATGGGGCCGGCAATGGAATTACTTTCGCCATTCTAAATAGAACTGAAAAATGTTGTTGGAGATAAATAGAATGAAACGGTTGATGCCTACACGGAAAATAGCGTTTAGCTAATCGTCCCATTAGCCTTTTCTCCTATATGTCATCTTACGAGCTTAGACTTAGGAGATAAATATATGTCGCGCCTTTATATTAGAAAAGGAAATCTTCTTTGTTTGGCCTCTGTTAAGGCGTCTCCAGAAAGCCGCAGTACATTCTGAAGGCAAACGGATTTATTCTAAGGCTAGAATATACTATACCACAGACCGCTCTACAATCGCAAAATAATTAACAAAAATTATATTAATGCAAAAAAGTGCAAAATGCTGTCTACTCTCTATCTTTTGAATCTCTTAAGTTATTCTTTGGAACCCTTCAGAATTTCTTTGCACTCCTTTAAAGTGGCCGTCAGGGAATGCCTTAGGAACCTCAAAGATCTTTCAAGGTCCATTTGGAGCGCCCTCCAAGCTCTCTTTGAATATGCTTCAAGGTCCAAACAGAATTCCTCCGGGGCCCTTCAGGAGCTTTTCACCCGCCCCAAATTTGCGTAAAACTCAATTACTTCTGCGGATGCCCTGATCTTGCTCGGTGTAAAGTTCAAAATCTGCAATCTCTCCTGCGACGTCGCTCTACTGAGCGCGACGTACACCTGGCCCTTCTCGAAGATCCGCGCCAAGTCCACCTTCACCCTATCTAACGTCTGACCCTGGGACTTGTGGATCGAGAGAGCCCACGAAAGAAGTAACGGCACCTGAACACGCGCGCAGCTCTTTTTGGAGGCGCTGGCCGTCGCTGACAGCGTCTTGAACTCCTGGGGCTTGACAAGCTCGATCTTCTTGTGGTCGCGGCCCGGGATGGAGAAGGCGACGACGGGGAATACAAACTTCTGGGAGGCCTGGAAGGCCCCCTGGACAAAACGCTGCATCATGCGCTTCTCCTCACAGGAAAACCTAGAAAGCTCATGCCGGATCTGGGCGTCGTCACTGAAGCCGCTACCGCCAATGCACTGCGATATGAAACGGAGCTGCTTGAGGACGTGCGGTGTCTCCAAGTTGTCCTCGCCATAGATGTTCTTTACGGCGGTGAAGAGAGGCTCAGTGAGGAAGGTCAAGACACGGCCGACACTGCCGTTGACAAGGACATCGTCGACATTCTTCAACATAAGCACTTGGGCGTCGTCCTTGAGTACGAGCTCGGGCGGAGCGAGGACATTGTCCAACATGCGCTTCTCCAGCTCGACGACGCCAGGATGTTCGCTGGAAAAGATGTCCTGGGCGAAGAACTTACGCTCCACACCGGGAAGGGAGCGCAACCGGGCCGAGTTGGAGGAGCTGACCTCGTTTCGCGTCGGATACAACTCGGTAGGAAGGAGGCCGTCTGGGTAGCGAACCTCGCGAGCAAGACGCTGGAAGCGGGCAGCGACGGCGGGGGTACAGTTACCCAATCGCACAGTGTTCAACATATCAATCAACTCCGTGTCGCCGCGCTGGCGGAAGACCTGGGTGAGAAGCACGGTGCGGGAGACTACCTCCTGCCACACGGGACTCTGGAACGCATACTTGGGGGTCCGCTGGCTGTTGCGGTCGGGCACTGGGGGCAACTGGAAGAAGTCGCCCGTGAGGACAACCTGGAGGCCGCCAAAGGGGAGGCTGGACTTGCGCACCGTCTGAGCAATCCGGCCCAACTTGGTGAACAAGTCACCGTCGATCATGGAAATCTCATCAATGACGAGCACCCGGGCGACGCGCCAGCGGCGGTGAGCCTGCTCGTTCTTGGTAATTCGCGCCGCCAACGTCTCGACGCTGCCAGCGCCAATGCCGATGCCAGCAAAGCGATGGATTGTCTGGCCTCCAATGTTGACAGCGGCGAGCCCCGTGGAGGCGGTCACCGCTACCAAATCGTCACGATGGTGGTGCTTTGCGAGTAAGCGCTGGATAATTTCGCGGAGAAGCACAGACTTGCCGGTGCCGGCGCTGCCGGTGAAGAAAACGCTCTCACTTTTGTTAACAATCATGTCGAGTACTCTGAGCTGTTCCTCGCTAAACTTGATAGCGGTATGGGTGGCGGTGGAGGTTTTGGAGAAGGAGACCGCCGAGGTCACGGAGGAAGAGCGGGCGAGGCGCGGCTTATGCTTAAACGCGAGGCTCTCGATCTTCTGGAACGTGGAGATGGACTTAGACGAAGAAACTGCTTTTTCTGTCGTTACGGAACCCATGGTTGTTTCGAGCGCGTAGCTGTTGGAACTACCATTAGTGCTATTGGACCTATTTATTGTGTTGAAGCTGTTGGACCTGCTGACAGTACTGTTTGTACTCCCCCTGAAATACTGGGGCCGCTGGCCATCTAGGCTCTGCTTCCCTGTTATCTGTACGTCATCCTCCTCGCTGTCGCTGGCAACCTTGATGATCTCGCGGGCGGATTCGTGGCGGATGGCCTTGCAGGGCACGCTCTTCTTCGACTCGTACGTGATGTAGGACTTCCGGCCGGCGACCGAAGGCCCTGTGATGCGGGGTTTCTTGGGGGTGATGAAACCAGCAAGAGTACTCTGGCGCTTCTTGGTGGGCTTGTCGGGGGTGCTCATGGCGTTTATAAGGGAGAGCAGTTTAAAGGAACTTCTCAAGATGTGTCCCAAAGGCGAGATGAGAACTCTTCAAATCAGGCTGAAAGAGAAAACAAACAAACAAAAAAGAAAAAAATTTAGACGGAAAAACGCGTTTCTGAAAAAAGCTGCACACGCTGCTTCTAGTGAGAGCGGTGACAGCTAGAGAACTAGAGAAGCCACTGTTGTTACACGCCATTATCTTTCTTGCTATCTCACAGAAAGATGGCGCAGAAGATATCCCAGACAGTTGAATAAAGGCTTCGCCGAAGGATATTGTGTAGTGCGTGGAGAGTATGATATGGGGTACCAACACGGAGGGTCTTTGGAAAAAACAGAAAATCACAATTGGTAATTGATAATTGACAGAATAGAAGATGGAAGACCATGAGAGCAGAGCATGGAGGATAACATACATAGCGCCCCAGCCATTCCAACGTCCACGTCAATACCATATGCTGCAACAAAGCCTCACTCTCCAACACCGGCGTGTCTTCGACGCCCATCGCGAGAACGTCCGCCGCACCACCGTCAAGGACAGGACCGCCTTGGACCTCCGGCTTCCCACTGATGACGAGGTCCTTGAGTGTACCACCCGCACCAGAGCTGCCCTCCAGCTCATAATTGACGCCAAAGTCGCCGCCAAGAGCACCGTGGGGCATATTGGTCCCGATACCGCCGCCAGCGAGACCTTTGTTAAGTACACGCCAGCCGGTCACACAGACACTGATGCCCAGCAGCGCATCATCAAAATTGTCGAGGCCCCGGTCGACCCCATGTTGCCACCTAAGTTCAAGAATAACCAGAAGACCCCCGCTGTGCCTGATACACAGCTCGCCGGTACCGCTGTCTTGAAGAGCCAGCCTGCGCACACTAACGAGAAGAAGCCGTTGTCCTCCGAGGACCAGAAGGCGTGGTACATCCCTCCGGCCATTTCCAACTGGAAGAATCCTAAAGGCTTTACTATAGCCATCGACAAGCGCATGGCAGCTTTTGGCAGTGGTGAAAAAGAAAACAGCATCAACGACAATTTTGCCAAGTTAGCAGCCTCGTTGCACCAGGCAGACCGTAACGCCCGCAACGAGATCAAGGCCCGCAGCAGGTTGAAGATTAAGCAGGCAGAGAAAAAGAAGCAGGAGAATGAGGAGAAGCTCCGCCAGTTGGCCCTTAGGGCACGGGTGAGCCGCTACGAAAGAAGTACACGAAGCGAAAATGGAAAAATTAGTGACTACAACGAATCCGTTCGACAACGGGAACAGGACAGAAGAGCCCGTGTTGCCGACTACGAAAAGATTCTACGCTACAACAAGCCCTACCAAGACAAGAAGCTCCTCAACTTGGCCTCTGAAACAAACCCTGGCAATCCGAATTTGAACTCTCGCGTCACCGGCAACTTGGCCGCTGCGCCAGCCGACCCTGAGGACACCCTTCTTGATGCCCGGCTCTTCAGCAATGCCTCGCGATTCAGGCTGGGCGGCTCCCAGTCCCAGGTCTACGACACTCCGCTTTTCAACTATCACGAGGGCATACAGAATATATACACCGTGAGCAACAAGAGTGTTGGAGAGGGGCCGGACGCTGCGGATCACTTGGGCAGCTTGGCCAAACACAACCGGTTCAAGGTGCTCAGCGGCGGCGTTGATAGAGATAAAGTGGCCGAGCGCACGGGCGCAGTGATGTTTACTAAGGCAAGTAGTGAAAAAAATAATTATAACGAGGATGATACAAATGGGGAAAAACAAGGTAGCAGAGAAGGCGGAGCTAGTGTTGGTGACAAGAGAAGGTACGGTTTTGATAGCGATGAGAAGCAGTCCGTGAAAAAGTCCAGGTGGGATGATGAAGATGATGAATAGATAGTAATTGTTAAAGTTATTGAGATTACTTCTTGCGTGCAGGCATTGTTCTAGTGTCGGTTGTTATTGAGGTGTTCTGGCTGCTGCGATTTCTGTTATTCGATGCTAATTTTTCCTTCGTGCTATTAAAATTATTGTTTACTATTGTTATTTATTCTTATGTATTATTATCTATACTTCTGTTATCTATCTATGCGCCTGTTACCTTCTTGTAATTTTGTTATTACTGTTATATAAAGTAAGTACCATACGAGTACCTTAAGAAGAAGAAAGAAGTTCATATATCAACAAAATTCAGGTAATACTATACTATGAGTTCCAAGTGCCTGGTTACCACCATGATCCCTTATACCCATAAAATATATTCTTTTTAATAGCGTTATAGTCCATCGAGTATGGCTTTTGCGGATTATGACAATTTTTCGCCATTACTTCATCCAGTAAAATTCTATCAGACGAGTCTCTTGCCGGTAAATCCCCCTGGACCATGAGAAAAAAGTACGTGGAGGAATAAATGGTCCGTCAGCCTTGTCCGACAACCAACTTGTTGAGATAATTCCAATGACAAGTAATAATTTCCAAATAACAGTAATACAAAAAGTCGGAAGTAGCGTATTGTCTGTCCACTGATTTGTTGGTGGCAGAGAAAAAAAGAATCAAGAGTAACAGATAACTAAAGGAAACTTATTGTCAGGTTCAAAATGGCTAAAATTGCTGGTTAAAAATATAAAGATAGAAATAGCAAATATGTCTTCCCCATGACTCTATGGTGTCATATCTACGCAACTATGATATAATAAACAGGTAAAAGGGACTAGAAAGATGCTAGCATATTTTTTAGAATATTGTATTTAAGGAGCATTTTTTGGCTGATTTAATAAAGCATACATGTGAATTAAATGCAAGAAATTTTGTTATAATGCTAAGTACAACGGAATGTAATCCGGATTTCTAATTTAGGCAAGATGGTTGTAACTTGACCAATAACTGATCAGTTATCTGATTGGTTATCGTCTGATCCTGGGACTTTTCCCCATTGCCTAATAGAAGAGTGAATTTCTTGATGTTAGTGCTAGGATTCCGCCAGCTGGACTGAGTAGGATCTATGGAATTGATGGGCAAGGAGTAGCTTGGTTTAGAGATGCCGTACGGCATACTCTGACCGATGTACCAATGGTTTGGGTCTCTAAGCCAAGCTGCTCATTGACCACCGATGCCAGAAGATTATA
>JASTUX010000041.1:0-32459 GCA_031125595.1 Saccharomycopsis capsularis
AACTTTGGGATTTATTGTTCTTTGATGAAATGTTTTTTCTTGATGTTTTAATTCTTTTTCATGTCTTTTTATAAAGTGGCTTCAAAGGCCAATTAATTTTATATTATGTACATTAGTTTAATTTAACGGGGTTTTTATATGTTAGTTGATTTGACTGTTAGGTTGTAAGCTCTTTACTATATAAGACTGTGATAATAGTCCAAAGCATTGGATCTACCCCTTGTAAAGGACGTGTCGGTTTTTTGCAAACCGTTTGTTTTTGTTTTGCTTTGTGCGCATAGCGCATTTGTGTTCACGTGCATAGACTACAGATAACTGCCTTACTTATATTAACTATATAATAGTAAAACTAAAAGACATTTGCATACGTATTTATATATGGTTAAGTTATATCTTACTTACTATCAAGATACAAATGACTCTTCGGCCTCTTTAGGCTTCTATCGGAATCTTATCAATATGTTCATGTGAGTATGATGTGATAATGCATATCATACTCATGACAATTTTACAGTGCCTGCGCACTGTGGGAAAGCGCAGCAGGGAGGCAACATGAACGACCAGTGTACGTAGTTCTCAATGCTCTTAAAGCCTTCAAAGGTGCATACATAGGGCTTTTGAGCCTTCCTAAGTATCAGATAGCAATATATTTTATGTGTTTAGGCTTCATATTGTTCGTTTGGGAGTTTATAACGCGTAGCTTTAGAAGGCGCATCGCAATATGATATATCACATTTGCGATCTCCTCAACTTTCTCACTATCTTTTCACGGATTCTTGGACTTTTGCCACGGAATCCACGAGAGCTCGAAAATGCACATAAAACCTTTAACATTTCCTTTTTCTTCTTCTTTGTTTTTTGTAGTATATTGTAGCTGATGCCTCGCGTTTTCGAGCAGCAGTAAACCTCTGAACAAGTTAAACTATCCTCGTCACTATCATGAAATTGAGTGTTATGGTAATGCTACTCTTGGCGTTACACATGTGCGGTATCTACCCGTTTTCACTTACTCGTTGGAAACAAGGGTCTTCTGAAAGCCAACCCTCTATTTATTCGTCACCATCTTATAGTGCTCAGCCAAGCAAAGCTGGATATGACTCTCCAGGCTTACTAGACCAATTTTCTGGTGAAAAATTGCTGAAACTTTTAGAATTGCTTGATGAAAATACAAATACTTATAGTTTGAAAGAGGAAGTTATAACACAAGGTCATGATTTTCTAGATGAGTTGATTCAGCTTCAGAAGGGCAGGTTCTTGGAAATATTAGACACGACACTTGAAAACAACTTACAGGAAAACTTTGCCCTCATCATGGAGGCAGATTCTAAGCTACCCCAAATTGAGAGATCCTGCTTGCAAAAAATTCTCTCCCCCGATATTTTGGAGCAATGCATCTACCAATACCATTCATTACCCGATAGCTTCAAGAGTGAGGTGGCGGCAAAGCTCGCAATCTGCCAGCTCAAGTCCAATGGAGTAGCATACCCCCAGGAATGCCACTCTCTTCGATTTTCCAACGAAAATGAAAATGACAATAATGGCTCAGAGGAAAATCAAGGAGACTATATCGAGTGCATAGAAAAGCTTTTTGAGACCCCACAGCACTGGACGACCTTCGACGCAAGTTACAAGCTAGTCAATTATGGATGCTTGCAAGAATCCTCCAAATACGAATCTTCCAAGCTTATTGAACTTCAATTAAACATCACACAGTACCAGAGAAACTTACACAAAATTTTAATGGAAAACTTGTCCACGTATCAACACCTCAAGGACGCGGTTCTTCAAAAAGTTGAAAAGGATATTGACTCCAAGATGGCAGCACTATATACCGTGTTTTTGCAGCGCGTTGAGAAAGACGGGGAAGAACACTTGTCTCGGGCGAAACAAGTTCAGGCATCTCAGCTTGAAAAGTTTAGCCAAGTATGGCAAAACTCGGTCGAATTGGGAAAGGAAGAAGTTAATGAGTTTATCCTCTGGCTGAAGATGGAGATGTACAACCAATTTGAGTTGAACAAGATGTTCTTGAATGACTCAGTATCACAAATTAGAAATATTCTAGATTCGCAGCTTGCCAACATGGCCAATTCGACAGTGGAAATCACTCTGAAACTAAATGGTTCGCTATCTCAGGTGTTACTCTTAGAGGAGAAAGTGGGCAGAGTGGCTTCATTCTTGAACGTTTTCCAAAACTATAGCCCATTGCAAATTGGGAAGAAAGTGGCGCGTGGTGCTCAAATAAGTTTGGATCATCTAGTGCAAACTGCAAACTATTTCAACTACTTTCTCTTCATAGTATCGTTGGTCTACGGGACTGTCAGGTACGTTTACAACTACTTTAACAAAGGAGCTAAGGCTACGATTGCGTCTGTGGCCGGGTCTAAAGCAGTTGGAAAGTTGGTGAAAATTTTGACGTTCAACGCGGTAGGGTTTCTCATTGGAAGGTCGTTAGTTTACTGTTTTGAAGATCTCAGAGCGCGAGTCCAATTATTCTAAATTTCCTCATTTTATTTTATTATTTCGTGTTCCAAAAACTTTTCTATGGCTTCTTTTCTATGGAATTTATTGTTTTGTTGTCTTGACAATCATTCCTCTTCTTCTTAAACAGTTTTAATTTTTATTAGCAATGGCCTTCAGATTTGCATACTAAATTTTCATATCTTTCGAAGCTGTTATTTCTCTCAGTATCGAACTAAACTTTCGTTTATACAAAGAAGATGGCAAAAAAAAGCCTCTTTTTGCTTTTACCCTCAATGGATGTAGCTGGGTTTAAATTTTGTAATGCTTTCTTTGAGGCCAATGATAACAGTCTTTGACCCCTTATACAATCCGCGCCAGGGTACCTCCCTTCATATTTGAACAAAATATATTATTCTAGATACCTTGTTGGCTACTTCTCTGTGAGCAAAGCGCTTCCTGAAAACTTTTCAAAGCTTTCTTTGATTTCAGAGCAACCAGCTACTTTGATTGTAAAAACATACTAAAACGCTTAATAATCTGATAGCTTTATTCTTTCATTCCCTCTTCTTATCCTCCTTTCTGCCTCTCAGGCCTGCTTTTTTTACCTTATAATATTTACACAAAACTTCGGAAAGAAAAACAGAAAACACGTTAGGTAGCCTTTTTATGCTTCAACTTTCTAACTACTATGTGGTGTGCGGCCAAACAAATGTCACCTCTGACTCCTGATGGACTGGAATATCAAATACCATTTGATGTTTAAAAATAAAACAGTTGGTTGATTGATATACAAACGCAAAAAAACAAAAAACAAAGCAGATATATAAAAAAAGGAACAAACCCTGATAGATGTACAACAAAGGAAAAGAAATGAGCAGATTGATGAACGATGAATTCAATGTAAAAATAAATAGAGATATTATGATGAACAGTAGATTTAAACCAAAAGTATAAATAAAAAAATAGACAAGTAGAGAAAAAGGAGTTGAATAGTATTTCAGTGGCTGACACAGTATCATCGAAAGTCTTAGCTAGCCACATGTTTCAAAGTGCAAATACCAAGACAAAAAAATAGCGAATCTTCCACGGGTATCTTTTCTAACAGTCATGCCTCTGAATCCACTCTTAGTTCAAAAACGTATTCCTTGCTGGGCACTTGCTGTTGCTCCAACTATAAGCCGGAGGTAAAAAGCGCACCTGTTGAGTTGTAAAAGCATCATTTCACTGGCAAGCAATTAACAACAACCGGACTTGGCGGTACCAGTCTCGTTAATGTTGACGCCCTTACTGGTGTTCAACTGGTCCTGGGAGACCTTTTCCTGGATCAAAGTGGCCAACTGGAAGAAGATCTCATCAACGTTCTCGTTGGTCTTGGCGCTGGCCTCTATAAACGGGATGTCCAACTCCTTGGCCAAGGCCTCGCCCTGCGGCTTGGTAATGGCGCGGTTATCCGTCTCGTCAGACTTGTTGCCAACCAACATTAACTGGGCGTCGTCATTGGCGTGCTGGTTGACGGTGGAGAACCAAGTTCTGACGTTTTCAAATGTTCTCTCGTCGGTGACATCGTACACGAGGATAATGCCCATGGCGCCACGATAATATGCGGTGGTGATGGTTCTAAAACGCTCCTGGCCGGCAGTGTCCCAGACCTGCAACTTGATTCTCTTGCCATTGACCTCGATAGTTCTGATCTTGAAGTCAATGCCAATGGTGGTGATGAAGCTAGGGTTGAACTTATCCTCGACAAATCTCAACAATAAACAGGACTTGCCGACGCCGGAGTCGCCGACAAGCAACAATTTCATAATCATGTCATACGATCTGGAAGGGGTTCTTGCACTGGACATCGTGTGGTGGGGTGTATGGATATGTGTTTTGTTAGGTTAAGGTGTGGTGGTGCTAGTGGTGCTAGTGGTGCTGGAGGGCGGTGGCTGATGGGTTGTGGTACACTTGTTGCGTTGCAGATGGGCTCGTTTTACAACTGCCGTTGTATGTACAGGACACAAAATGCACTTGAGAGCCAGGAGTGTGATAGTGCTAAGCGCGCTACAAAAATTCATATTAGCACAGTGTGTCCAGGCGAGATCTGACGAAGCAGGCATTCTGGCAAATGAATGGCAGTAGAAAACAGAAGAAGTTACTTGGAAGCAGCAATAGTATAGACTTCTGCAGAATGGAAGAAAGAGGCGGTGGACTGCTTTGTGAATATCCAAAATCCTCGCTTATCCTGCAATGGCGCTACGCCACAATTCCCTGGTCCTTGCTATGATGGCCTATTCTTAACGTTCTTGGCTCCTGCGATCGTCAAAGCCCTGTCAAAAGAGCTTTCTCTTTTGAAAGCCATTTCGCTACTAAGCATTGACCCAATGCACGACTCTACAACAGATCTGCGCAGAAACAAAAATTCAATTTGCGTGTCGTACCCAACAAATCGAGAATCTAAATGCCCCCAGCAAGAATTTGGCAAGAGCCTTTTGAAAACTTCTAAAATTCTGGTAAAACACGTAAAATTAAAAGTCATAAATGTAAAAAGCAAAGAAAGACTAGCAGAATTTTTCAGCCAGAGCAGACTTCAGACCGCCATCGCTCGTCATCGCAAGCAGTGTCTTATTTTTGGTACTTGGCGAGCAACTTGTCGACCAATTCAATGTACTGCTTTTCAGCGTCGTCTTGGCTGGTGCCCTTCAACTTGTTCCAGGCTTCCCACTTGTACTTGCCTTTGAAGTCGAAGGCGCCCGGCTTGGCGGTTTCGTTGTCGCCGATGGTGGCCTGCTTGTACAAACCGTACAATTCCAACAATTCGTCATTGTTTGGCTTGGTTGGCAACTGGGAGACGGCTTCAGCCTAAATTAAAGCACGCGGCTACTGTTAGTGGGTGGAACTGCGCTACATGAGCCCGCAATGGCAAGATATCGGGGCATCTCGTACAACATGGTGGCGCTAGCGACGCGTGGACAGTATCACTGCAACCTTTGCAGCCCCGGGCGCAAACATACCTTTTCAGTGAATTGAGCGGAGACCATTGTGTGTAGTGTGGGTGGATAGATACAGAGGGTGGTGGTGGTCCGAAAGCGAAAGGACAGGCACAACCAAGGGCCCAGGAAGAGGCTGCTTTTATACGCGGCCCCAGATCGCGCCACACGTCCGTCCTGGGCCCACCGCTCTGTTGCCACTCTCCGAAGGCACAACATCCTTGTGCGCCCCAACAAAAGGCGGAGCTCCACTTTAAGACGCCATCAGGCGCCTTAAAGAAACATATGTTACCCTGCGCAGCCGGACCCCTCTCCACGTGAGAACACCCTCTGGACAGCCAACATGTGAAGCCGGCGAGACATTACAATTATACTATCAGGTGTAGCAAAATGTTTATAGGATTCGTAAAAGCAAAGAATATAGCATACACAGGTAAAAGTAAAGTATTCTTGGTGAAATGAAAAACAAAAAAACAAAAAAAAAAAAACAAAAAAAAGCAAAAAAAAATAAGAAAAAATAGTTGGTGGTTAAAAAGAAGTTGTTCAGAGAGAAAGGGTCTGGACGATGAAGTCCTAGCTTCAAGTTCTAGGCTTTTCCAGGATAATCTTATCGAGCTTATTTGCCCTCTAGCTGGTCTGGCAGTGACTGAATAGTGCCTGGTGCAAGTCCATGTCTTTTCGCCGATTCCGTTAAGATCCCAGCAGGGTTTGCGCCGACTGTGGTGGAATCACCACCGAGCTGCCATTCCGCAGTAAATGAGCACATGGTATCTAGGGACGCAGTAGTGAATATTATCGTCGCCAAGATGGTGCCCGAGATTGGCAAATGGACGATCTGTTGAGGCCGTACTTGGCGGATGTGGTTCCAAGTTAATATATCAATTAAGGTCGCTGGCGCAGCCCTTGACACTTTGTAGGCGGCAGCATTAGATGGCGTTTAGATAGCGCTAGCAATTTGGAGCGGCCATTGGAATAAACCGTCATGGTTTCAACAAACTAAAAATGTCCCAAGAAAAGATTGTTGATATTGATATTTTGCCAATAGTGGATAAATCTCTACCAATCATCCTCCCAAATGTTTACTTTCATCTTCATCCTCAGTATCCTGGCACAAATCAGCCTGCAACTTAGACATGTGATATCATTCGTGACTATCATGTCTAGCAACATGGCGATGTTAGCCCTGGGTCTGATCTTCTATATCATCCTCATCTTCGGTTTCGTCACCTTTTGGGCTGTTTGCAAAGGAGTTGATGATGCACATGTTACTGCTGGACACCTTCTCAGCGTTGCTGAGACGCTCGGCGGCACTCGCACCTGATCTGCCCGGCGTGTCAGCAAGACTCATAATCCCACTAGCGTTTCCTTTCTTTGCGCAAGGGGAAGGGCTCAAAAAGTTGACATAGTCGCTCATGTTGAAGTTTGGCGTCTTGACCACAGTAGAAGCCAAGTTGTCGCCAAAGGTCAGGGTGGACTGCGCCTTTGGCGTGGTGATGGCGGCAGGGTGCTTGGAGGCGCCGGTCGACGGAGTGCTATTATTGGTATAGTCGTGGTGGCGAGGGTGCGGCTGAGCCTGGGTGAGCGGAGAGCTATGCGACTTGCTATAAGAGAACTGGGGTGCTGTTGGGGCTACCAAGTTGCCACCGGTGCTGTGATAGTTCCTGTCGGCGGCAAACTCATTGTATGACTTGGAAGCCCTGATTGGCGACGACATGAACTGGTTGCTATGAGCAGTACCGTGGACGTCCAAGGCCTTGCTGCTGTACAGCGAAGGCGAGGTTGCGAGGAACATGAGCAAATTGGCGCCTTCGTCCTCGTTGGCACTAGCGCCACTAAAGTTTCTCATAGTTCTCACCACCTTAGATTTTGGAGTAGATAGGATGGAAGCGGACGGACTGTGCTTTGCTCTGATGGTGGAAGTGGCAGAGGCTGGGGACCGAGCGTTACTGTTGGTCTGGAAAGCATTGTTGCTGTGGTAATTGCTGCTGGCAATATTAGGATGAGTGGTCATGGAAGAGCTCACGACATTGTCCAAGGACTCGTACCTGTAGTACTTTCTGTTTCTCAACGGAGTAGTTCTCACACCGTGGCCGACAATGCTTGATGGGCTGGTGCACTTTTGTCTGGCTGAGGAGGCAGTAGAAGCGGCATAAGAAAACTCCTTTGGGGTGGTCGCAGAGGTAATGTACAATGGCGACGATGGCGGGAAGTACTTGTGGGTGCTACGGCTGCTACGGCTGCCACTGCCGTTACTTTTTATTCTGTGCACTGAGTTTCTAGTGGGTGTGCCGAACGGGCTGTCGTTGGTGTTGTATTTCTTGTAGCTTGTTCTCTTAGGAAGTGATTTGCGGACCGAGTAAGAATAGCTACTGCTGCTGTTGCCAGCAGCATCCAGGTTGTCGTAATGGCCCGGACTGATTTTCTTATTGATGGCAGAGAGCTTGCTTTTGAGCTGTCTGGAAATCTTGCTGATTTCAATCTTCTTGAGCAACTCATTTTCCAAGTCGTCAAGGCCGGAATTGGAGTGGTTCACTGCCGAGAGCATTCTATGTTTATTTTTAATGGGGATGTTCTGAGAGAGTGCTGACAAATGGCACTAACTGTTGTCACTTTTGTTCTTTGCGGTTGGTAAAACGAGTTTCTGTGGTCGAGGAAGCTGCTTTGTAGCATATCAAGTGTTCAAGCAGCCGATGGCGATGGGATGAGATGGCGGCAGGTTGGAACCAGCAGAGAGGAAGGAGGGAGGAAAGCAGGAAGAAGAAAGCAGCGGCAGCAGAAAATCTTTTCTAAAGGTTTCCGATGTCTATATCTGGCGACCTGTTATCGCGCCCTGCGCTTTGCTTCTTGTTCCCCGGCATGTCAGGACACTAGCCACTACATAGAGTGAAACAAGAGGGCTTTCGTACTGCCCACGCACCCGCATAAATGGGAGCGCGCTAGACGGGCCCGGTGGCAGAAAAGGGAAGTTGTGACAACAAAACGGCGGCGACGCGTAAAAGTTTTCTCTTTATTTTCCGCTTTCGGCAATGCCTTTTGGCTTTTTTTTTCGCGAAAAATATCATCTTACGCGTCCGAAAAGGTGACTGGGAAAGACTCTCTATCATAAATATCTATAGACACAGTGCAACCAGTGTGTGACGTGCAGCAGCAACAGAGGCAAAAGACCGGTAGCACTGGCAAAAATACTCTAGCAAAGTAGACAGCTTGTGGCAGCAGGTTGCAACCCGATGGACTGGCAACAGTCCCTGCGTTGACCGCAAAACAGTGCTTTGATGCTTCGCGAAGCTCCGTGAGTCGCGCCCGGACAGCAGCCAGAAGGACAGATTAGCACAACTGCATATTGTGTAGCCTGAGCAACGAGCAACAACCCGACACCACCTCAGTCAGGTTAGGCGTTGTGCAGGCGCCTCTGGGCTGGTGCTCTCGCTTGGCTGCACCGCAGAACCAGAAACCTACAGAACCTGTCGTCGCGTCCCAGCAGAAGCTGCTGCAGAGGCCACAAACGGAACTGACAAGAGAGACACGGTCTACTGCGGCTCCCGAGACACTAAAGATTTTGGCCAGCATGCTTACAACTGGCATGCTGGATTGGCACTTGACAGAGAAAATGGGCGGCTTTAGCGACAACTTGTACCTCCAATGAGTGCTGCGGTGGTGCCCGTGGGCGTGTGTTTCCTGGTATCTTCATTCACCTTCGCCACTATTGCCGCATACTACCGGAAGAAATACGAAGGCTTGTCAGTCGAGTCGTACCCAGTGTTGTCGTTAGCCCATGATACGTCCCGGCTGAAAAGCATATTCATCAAAAACTCGCCAAAACACACTGCTCTCTTCACGATAGAAGATGAGCAAAGCCAGGTCCTCTACCAAATCGAAAAAAATAAGGTCTTAAAGACAATATGGTTCTTGATGGACATGCAGCAGAAGAAGATCCTGTGGACCATCAAGGCATCGAAAAACGGTGCGGTGATTTTTGACATCAAGACCAAAACGTCGTTTGCGGTTTCTGCTGATCACAGCGATCCCGGCAATGTCAGCGTGTTAAAATACGTTTACACAAACCTAAAGTTCAACGAGTTTACGATATCGAGTGCAAATAACTATACCCACAGTGCTAGTGGTACACCAAGCCAGATTGAAGCAGATTACAGCACCGTTGAGTACAGATGGCTTTATGACTCCAAATACCTGGAAAAGATTGATTCGAAAGTCAAGGACAAGATGGTGAATGAACCTGTCCACAAAAGGGTTGCCCTTGCCATCAACATGGGCGAGGAGAAGTCTAGCAAGGCAAACAAGGGAGTGTACTCGTATCAGATTATATATAATGAAAACGAGATTGACGTTCAAATACTCGCGATAAGTACTTTTTTATCTATAATGAGCCAATGGAAGCACATAAAGACCTGTGACAAAAATTTGAAAGAAAAGGCAACTCAATGGAATCTGAATAGAGCCAATCCAGTGCCGGCTGGCACCCTCCCAAGGCTTCCAGGAAAAGACAAGACGAAGAAGAAGAATGCGCCTGAGGTTATTGAGCTTGCCAAGAGCCATTTAGCAAGAAGAACTCCTGATAAAGTAGCGGATATTAATAGGCCAAAGCCATCGAAATATAGCAAGTCTTCTAAAATAAAACAACAAAACTTGAATTTGAAAGAATTCGAGCAGAGCCATTACAGCGGGAGGTATTTATTGGGTACCCATAAGAGGAAAAAGTTGAAGAAGAGAATTGAGTCCAGGACAAACCACGCTATCGACAAGACTAATAAGCGAGTTGCGTCTTACTTGAACCATGAGACAAGCGCAAGTCTAGCAAGTAGTAATGATAATTGAACACTATTTGTCTTTTTATTCTGTGTAGTATTTGTTTTTAATTAGCGAAGATCATTCTAAGAGATGACGCTACTCAGTATAACATAATGCTGGAACAACTACAAGTTACTACGCTGACGTCTCAGCTCTACTTTGTGCTATTCAAAGAGCTGCTGAATATGGCATTAAAAATCCAAATATTTAGTCTTAATTAGCTTCAAATATCCTCTAATTCACTATATGCTGATGAAATCAGCACGTAATCTAATTCTCACTTATATATTCGTTTGCCTTATAGAAAATTGATTCATCAAAAATAGAATCCTAATTCCATAGATCCTTGCCTCTAACTCAGCTTTCAAAATCAAAGCCATCATCAATAGAGCTCTTGCGCACGCTAGCAGACTCAATAACGGTATCGTTCATGCCGTCTTCATCATTAGAGTCGTCGGCAGAAACTAGATGCTTTTTCGTCAAGGAACCAGAAGTGCCTGCTCTGGATATAATCTTCTTTATTGGTTCGATCATTGCAGGCTCTGATTCTTCTGGCATATCTAGTGGTTCGTGGACCCCTATTTGTTCGAGTTCATCCGAAGAAGGAACTTCAGAGGCATTGTCAAATGACCGTTTTGAAAGTTCTGGCTTCTTGCCCACAATTGGTTCTGATTCTTTAATAGGTTCTACCTCTTGAACGAGCTCTGGTTCCTGTTCAGACTTTGAAGCTTGTGCAGACTCTTGTTTTTGGACTGGTTCTGGTTCTGGAGTGAGGTCAGATACAGTTACTGATTCAGGCTCGTCTATAACAATCTCTTCTGACTTCTCTTCCTCAACTTTTGATGCTAAATCTTCTTTCCTGCTGGTAGCAATACTTTTCTCTAACTTAGGTTCACCAGCGGCTTCTTCAGTCTCCTCAACAAGTGTTGGCACCTTCTTTTTGGTAGCCTTGAGGAGAGGACCAGCTTCCCAGATTTGCCCGACAAAAATTGAGAACTTCTTACCTGAATCCTCAGGTCTCACTTCAACTTTCTTAGCCGCTAAGCTCGGCAATCTTCTACCCCTAGCGGCCTTCACTCTGTCTCTTCTTGAATCTTCAAGCTTTGCAGGTACAATGTCTTCTTTTTTACCAGTTTCCTTCTTAGTAGCATCATCCGTAAGCTCTCTGTCCTGGTTGCTTGCTGATCTAGACAACTTGCCAGGGAAGAAACCTCCTGGAGGACCACCCATACCAGGTAAAGCAACACCAAATAATCCGTTTAAGCTTTTGGCAAATTGAGACCTTGAGGAGATTGGTTCTTCTTCCGCGTCATTGTTGCTGCTGGTATCATCAACGCTAGAAGCTGAAGTACCGCTGTTCTTCCGGCTCAATGGGCGCGGAGGAGGAGGTGGCGCAAAACGTGTTTGATTTTGCTGTTGCTGCTGGTTTAGCATATTCTGAAACGCAAGGATCTTTGAGGACGGCTTCTTTGGTACAACTGGCGGTGGTCCCTTCTTTTTTGCAGGTGGTACTGGTTTGCTGCTATGTTCTGGCAATGAGTCTACTGATGAGGTAGAAGATGAGTTAGCATCAACTGACACGCTAGGCAACTTGACCGGTCTGCGTGGTATTATTGGTTTGACAGGCTTGTTGATTTCAGAATTGGAAGAAGCTGAAGCTATCAATGAAATTTCAGCAGGTTTGCTCTTTGGCTCTTCTTTAACGACAGCAGGCGATGGGGTGGTTTCTTTTTCAAGAGCGCTTTCGTCGGAGACAAGAGAGTTTGCAGTCCCAGCACGGGAAAGCCTCTTTTGTGCTATTGGAGGTGCTCTATTGGTAGCACTGGTTATCCTTGACACTTTTCCTGATGTAGATTCGGCAATGTCCTCAGCTTCAGTTTTGCTAGCTGGCTCAATTGTTTCATCATCTTTCGGCTTGGATTCTATTTCTGGGTTAATTTCTGGATCTGCTGCAGTTCCTTTCATCTTCAAAGGTTCATCTTGCGAGGTAATATTGTTAACTTTAGACTTGCAAATGGTCTCTTTCTTAAGGGCATCGTTCTCAGCAGAATCTACATCCGACGAGACTTGTTTATTGGTTGCAGCAGCAGGAGCGCTTTCAATTTTAGTACCAGCACCATTAGAACCTTTATTAGACAGTAAGAATGACATTTCCTTCTTTTCTTCTTCTGATTTATCAGATTCGTCCTTGACTTGGTTAGCCGGGTCCTTAGACATGTTTGAAACTGTCTTGCTCAATATTTTTGGGCGGTTTGATGGTCTCTTGGGAATGGACGGTCTTTTAGGCACGGCCGGAGGGGCCCTTGTCTCGGTGTCTTCGGCCATGGGGAGAGTAAGAGATGTGGTGGGTTAGTGCGATGGTACGAGGAAGTTGTGTTGCTGACAACAGGTGTCTACCGTGGCCTGCGTTTGTTTTCTTCGCTGACATGCCCGCCAGCTCTGCGCCTTTTTTGTCTTTTTCGCCCTCAGTGCGCATCGCGGCAGAAACAAAAGCTTAAAGGGACTACAGGTGTTGAAACATAAAATAATTTGCGTTTATAATACAATACAAATAATACAGAAGCCCGCACACAGCAAGAGGGCTACAACTACTCTTCCATTTCCTCGTCTTGGTCGTCTTCGTCATCTTCACCTTGCTCCACATCGATTTCAAGGCCAACCTCTTCGGTCTCATAGTACGAGTCGCATACTAACCAGATACTCAAGTTGTGCTTACCAGGCTCGCTGACACTGAAGCTCAATTTGTATGACTGCTCTTCTTTCCTTAGAATAACTTTTCTAATAGCGTACAAAGTTCTGGTCTTAATGTCACCGATAACCACCCACCAATTTTCAAATTTTTCAAATGGGTAGAACTCTGAGTTGATAACCAAGTCCTTATCCTCTTCTACAGCCTCGTCCTTGAAGACTGTAATTAAAATTACAATATCTTCGTTCGTTCTTAACAGGCCTTCGTCGGAAATCTTATAGGTGATGTTGCTGATAATAGGGTAGTTATTTAAAAAGTTAATGGCTTTGTTAAGCTTGAACTCATTAGAAGTAATGCTTTTCCCGAGTATTTTGAGCTTCTCGTCATCATCTTCAATTTCAATAAAGTCGTTGATGTTTGTTATTTGCTGTTTGGTGCAATTTACCAAAACATCGTCTGAAACGAACGGCAACTGTTTTAAGGAAGCTGAATCGTCCCTTTCCCAGATAGCTTGTACTATAAGCTGAGACAATGTCATCAACCTCAACACAATCAAATTACCATTACTCGATAAAAGATCTACCATTGCATTGACAAGAGGAAGAACTTGGGATAAGATAATTCTCAAATCTGATTGTAAATCTTTTGGCAAAGTCAACCTTAAAAGATGAGACTGTATCAAAATGAAAACTTTCAAGCCGATAGAGTTCTCAAAACTTACCTTATTTTTTGCCAATGAGTTTGATTTGACTGGTATTCTATTATAAAGATTCATCAAACTTGGTGCTTCGTTTTTGCGGATAGTGAGCTTGGTTTCAAATTCCGTTGACAATGATAGAATTTCAAGCAAATATCGCAACTGGAAACGCTGTCCAGAAGAAGAAATCAAATTAACCAGAAACGTTTGGATCGTGCTAAAATACACATTATAATGCGAAGCAATCATTGCACCGTGTAAAGGAGAAATTTTCTCCTCATCTTCGTCTTCTTCCTCATTCTCATTCTCGTCCTCATTTTCTTCGATTTCGACCATTTTTGCATCCTCTAATTCTTTCAAGGAGTCTTCAATAAGTTCTGACAAATATTCAGATAACCCCAATGGCGTCACGTCTTTAACGCCGTAAAAGCTTGGGTTAAGCTGCAACCTTCTATAGAAAAAAGTGTAGGTAAGCCAATCTATACAGTCCTGTTTTGTAGAGATAATCTTATTGGATATCTCATCAATGAACAAATCATTAGCATAGTAATGCAAATTGCTTTCGACTGGAATGGCAAAATTCAAGAAACGTTTATAATACTCCCTTTTAACAGCAGTGGTAAAAATTGCAACTTTTCCAGTACCTTCATCATAATCTTCTAAGTTTGAGTTTCTTTTTGCAACACCTATCATTTCCAACATCTCATTTGCAGTATAGTCAATATATCTATGCTCTTTACCTTCATAATATTGAGTACCTAAAACAAGTATCAAATTTGCCGGCGGAGCGTACCAAGCAGTTTCTCTACTTGCAAATAATATTTTGATAACATTGGTTTTAAATAATCTTTGAGTAATCAATCTATCAGCTTCGCTCATATTTTTATAGAATAAGCCCATGCCTTTCTTAACTAAGTTTCTCAACACCGAATCTTCAATTTGATCAACCAATTTTTGGTTTTTAGGAGTGATGGCACCAGTAAGAATAGTTTCGCCATTCTTCAAAAATTTAACGTAATAAGAAGCAACCTCAATTGATTGTTTTCTAGAAGATAAAAATACCAATGTTTTCCCTCGAGTGTTCTCAATATATTCTTTCAAAAATTTGTAACTTGACTTCAACAAAGATGTAATAAAAGATGGGTAATGGCTGATGTTCAAAGATCTTAAGTGTATCTCAACGGGCTCAACTCTCTCTGTTGGAGAGAAGTTAAAAATATTGGCCTTTGGTACACCCAACCATTCACCAAAATCTTTTCCATTCGCAATAGAAGACGCTAATGAAACCAATCGAAAATTGTCTTCTTTTTCCAATTGATTAACAATAAATCTCATTCTGGAGACAATCAATTCATAAGCAAAGCCAACATTGCCGCTACCCACGACATGTGAGTCATCAAGTATCAACAAGTCTATTTTACTGAGAATTTTACGTTGCTTGGTCCAACGCTTGGTTATAAACTCAAAGTTTTCTGGCGTGGACAAAATCAAATGGTTGTCGCTGATTTTTTTCAAGTTTAGAGAGAGCTCGCCACTTGGACTCAATTTACTAATAGCTTTACCTCCAGCAATTCCAGAAAAGTGTTTGCTCCATAACTTATACAAATCATCAATTTTCTCTTCACTAGGATTGATGTAAATTATTCTTCCTGCTTTTTGTTGTTTCCAATAGTTGAAAATGGATAATTCGGCAATCACAGTTTTGCCCGATCCTTTGGAACTAGCGACAAGAACACTCTCATCAGAATTGTAAACAGCTGAAAATGCTTGAGATTGAAATTTGTTGAATGTTTGGAAGTTTCCAACATTATTAAAATATTTTTCAAATTCTTTAACCCTTAACTGTGAAGTAGAAAGTAATGGCATGTCAATAATCTCTGTTGGATTCGAGAACTTTTTCGGTAACTTGATATTGAAAAATGTGACTGGTGTCTTGTACTCACAATTAAGCCATTTCTCGGATACTAATGTCACATAGTAGTTTGGTGGAATTATTTGCTGTTTGTTTGTGTCATTTGCTGGTAAGGATAAGGTAAATTCAATAATATGCTCTTCGTTAACCAAATCTTGTCTTACCAAGAAGGTATCATTGAAAAGAATCTTTTCTCCATTAACATCCTCAACCAATAACAAGAATCTTTCAGAAGCACCGTGAACGGAAAAGTTCCAATGCCACTCAGGTAGCACTGTAAGCTCGAATTTGAGCAAGCTTGCTGTTATTGGAAACACGTTAATTTCAATAATATTTAATTTTGGGAATTGTTGAATCATTTCAAACGCTTGCCTACTGAATTTTTCAGAGCCTATAGCTTGCCCTAGTTCCTGGGGAGTCTCGAGAGACATATAATAAGACCATGGCACTCTTGCACTCTCGGTTTTTCTGATGATCTCCTGAGGACAGTTTGGAAACTGACGGAAAGGAGAGTTAGATAGCCAAATTCTGTGGTCAATCATTTTACAAAATTCTAAAGTCGTTTTTGCAAGTGCAGCCCAACTCTTTCTCAAGCAAATTTCATAGATAGCTCTGAAAATTCTGCTTGCTGACTGAGTGATATATACCATATCGGACATTAAGGCAAAACCGTTCAAATTGAGCTTTGAAATATACGCCTGCAAAAGGACATTAACCTTCGCCAACGGATCATCTTCAGATTCTTTGACGGGTATTGGAACTTTTGAAATTAAAGTTTTAATTTCGAACTTTTCTTCTTGACGAGATGGAATGTATTTGAATTCGCCAGATAGAGCAAAAACTCTTAAAATGTCAACGGGAGTTAAATATGGCTTTAGATGATCAATGTAGGTATTCATAGATTCGTTATTAATGTAGTAATATGATGCAATTCTTCCCAATTCTGTAGGATTGACAGTACCAGTAGTCTCATTGAAAGTAACCAAGCTACTTTTCGACAAATCGACTAAAGCAGAATAAACCAAATCAGTTCTTTTGTCCTTAAGTTCAACGTCGTTAGCATAGTCAGCACCAACATGATACACCGCAGGCGAATTGGTCATTCTTCGATAAAGATAGGAATACCCAAGCCATTCAACGCCATCTTCTAGCGATCTAACCGTACCAGCAACAATTTCAGCATTCAAATTGTCCACAAGCTTACTAACAAGTTGTGATTCTATTGGCAATTGCTGGTTCAAAATAGCCAAGTAATATTGCATTTCGCTGTGTGATGTAATAATGATACCTTCACCATTTTTATCATATCTTGGTCTGCCAGCTCGGCCCAACATTTGCAAAATATCTTGTGGCGAAAGCTCTGTCCATGCGCCTTTTTCTGGAGAATAAACTTGAGTACCCTTAATAATGACCGTGTGAGCAGGTAAGTTAACACCCCAAGCTAAAGTGGCAGTAGATACAAGAACCTGAACATAACCTTCCGCAAATAAGTCCTCTGCAACAGATCTATCTTCTTTGGACAAGCCTGCATGATGCACAGCAAACCCTGTCGGTATCAATTCTTTCAAACCTTGATCTTTGACCATTTCTGCTTCCTGTTTTAAGATTTCTGTGGATGCGGCATCACTTTTCAAGAGTTTATTCAAATTTTCAGATTCTAACAATTTGTCTTTCAAAAAAGTTGCTGTTTTCACAGTCTCTTTTCTGGAATGAACAAAAATAATAACTTGAAATTTTCCAGCATTTTCTAACACCTTATCGTAGCAGGCATCATTGATAGCTTGAATTTTTTTGAATGCTTTCTGTTCGGTGATACCGATAAACTGTTGAGCGAGAGGGCAGGGTCTATAATTGGCATCAAAATAAAAAAGCCCTTCGTTAAAATCAACATGTAAAAACTCTGCCACATCTTTATAATTTGGTAATGTGGCAGATAACCCCACAAGCCTAATATGCAAGTCCAACTCTTCTGACTGCCTCAAAGTTCTGGCAACAATACTTTCTAGCACCGGCCCTCGTTCATCGTGCAACAAGTGGACCTCGTCAATTATTAGCAAACGGACCAAGTTAGTGTAACTGGTATCGCTATTTTTTCTAGTTATGACATCCCATTTTTCAGGCGTCGTTATAATAACATGTGTCTCTTTGATTTGCTGTTTGGTCAAAGACGAATCACCAGTCAATTCCCCAACTGAAAGGCCTAACAACTTTAAGCGTCTAGAAAATTCTCGTACTTGCTCTTGAACTAAAGCTTTTAAAGGTGCAATATACACAATCTTGAGCTCTTCTAAGTTAATTGCGCCATTCTCAGGATCTCTAAAGTTGCTAATTGCTCTGAGCATAGTTAACATTGCAACGTTAGTTTTGCCGGCGCCAGTTGGAGCACATAACAAAACATTAGCATCTGAACCGAAGGCCACCGGGAAAACTGACGACTGAATGGGATTCAAATTTGCGGTTTCTGCCTGAGGAAACACTACTTGGGCCCACTTTGGGAGCTCAGATGTTGAAACTAACTTCAACTTTGAGAGATCTGGCCCGCTTGGTGCAGGAACATGAATTTCTTCATAAGACTTTTTAACCTTCTTGAATGATCCAAGAGGTAAATTGATCTTTGTTTTAGTCATTAAATGTGAGCCTTGGTCAAACTTTAGGGAGTCTAACGAAACGTAATTTGGCGTCCTTCCAGTGGCGACTTCAGAAAAATCTTCATCCTCTTGTTTCTCAGTATTTTCTTCAGATGCTTCTTTGTTCATCTTTCTTTTTTTGTTCTTCGGCTGCATTTGGTCATTTTCAAACTCTTCAAACTCCTCCATCAAAGAATACAACTCAAGGTCATTCATCTCTTGTATAAGAGCCAACTTTTCATTTTCATTATTCTGATTCTGTAGCAATTTTATTCTGAAATATATCTTAAACCTATTACGACAAATCAAGGTTATAAAATCTTGGACTTTCTCACTACTGTCATTTTTGAACAATGATACAAGCTCTCTGCCCAATTCATTGACATCCACTGTTTTATAATTTGACAATAAACTGATAACTTTGGACGCTAAGTCATTGACCTTTTGAGATTCAATCACATTAGAAAGTTCTTTAATTTCGGTGTTTAGCCATAAAGAGTCAATTTTATGTACTGGCAATTTCTTATCGGCATTACTGTACTTGAGAACTTCTTCATTATAGTCTAAATTTTGATGTTCTTCACCAAAACTCGAAGAGCGTTGGCTTTTGTTTTCCAAGATTAAATTAGTATTGCCTTGGTCCTCTTCTTCTTCTTCTTCTTCTTCTCTATTTTTTTCATCATCTTCATCGAATACAACAGGTACAGCACTACCTTCTTCCGTATCAACTGCATCACCATTTTGTTTGTCATTGTAATAGTCCACTATTTGATCACTAAGCTGTACTAGTTGATTGAACTTATCATCTGATAACTTTTCATTAAGAATCTCTTCGCATTCTTTCTTTTTGTTTTCAGTGGCGCTTTGGTCTTCTTTCAATATTTGAAGTAACGCATCCACAGCAGACCTTATAACCTCATGAGTCACGTCTCGCGAAAATTCGTTATAAACCCAAGCAATTAACAGCTCGTAAACCTTGGTGGTCTCTTCTGTTTTTGGAAAATAGAAGAGACCTTCAATGTCGGTATCTATCAAAGATGTCCCTGTATTTATTAAAGAACTCGAAATATGTGTTTTATTATTGGCGAGACGCTTAGCTTCTCTCAAATATTGCTCTTTCAATAATTTCTTCTCATTATTTTCGCTACCTTCTTTACTTGAGCTCTGCTCGCGTAATCGAGCACCCATTTCATTTTTAGATATTTTGCCTTTCAAAGACTTGGGCTGGGATAATATGCTGTCTTGGTCATTTCTGCGTGAAGTAAATCTGCGGTCCGCTTGGAGGACCTTATTAGCCATTTCATCATATTTAAACCGCTTAAGGTCATTTCCGTCGCTCATTTTAGTCAAATTATGTAAGAACAATGATTGAGTTAAAATGTGTATAGTCCAATAGGTAACAATCACAATCGATTACAGTTTATCATCTTTAATATTTTATGGAAAAAGAGGCAAAAAAATGGAGGTGCGCCTTTCCTCTTTTTTTTTCGATGTGTTCTAGTACTAAAAGGAAGTCATGTGCTTTACTATTTTAAAGCGGATTTAGTGTTACTAGTAGCATGTATGCTGTTTGAGAAAACTGAAATACCGATCGAAACGGTTTTGAATTTTCGAATAGCCCATAAAATAAATAAAAAAAAGCCATTAAATAAATAAAAAAAAGCCATTAAATAAATAAAAACACTTGTTACATGTGTATTTCCAATCTAAAATTTGAATGCTAGTTTATATATACAGTTAAGACTCTAATTCTATTTGATATTGTAGTTGTCTATCAATTTCAAAACTTGTGGATAAATGATATCTGAAGTCTCCCCGCTCACTGTACGTAACAACAGTTTATCAGAATAGTATTCTTTCAATGGCTCCACCAATCTCTTGTATAGTTCTAGTCTTTGGGCAAATACTTCAATGTTATCATCTGGTCTTTTAGTCAACGGCTCACCGGTCACATCATCCTTACCAGGAACTTTTGGAGGGTTGTACTCCAAATTGTATATCCTTCCTGATCCAACATGTATCCATCTGTTCTCTATTCTATTTAAAATAATTTCATGAGGAACATCTAACTCTATCACCAAATTAAGCGGAGAATGTTTTTCTATCAAACGCTGGTCCAAATCGATTGCTTGACTTATATTTCTTGGAAACCCGTCTAAAAGCCACGACAGGTTCTTACTAAACAAATTGAGCTCTTCCAAACGGTTGAAGATCATATCGATCATCAAGTTGTTTGGAACTAGCTTTCCTTGAGCTATTAAAGACGCTATTTCTGATTTTTGATCCTTTTTGATTTTCTCTCGAAGTAAATTTCCGGACGAAACTGTGATTAATCTTCCTTGGTAATTTTTGGTTAGCTTGGACAAGACAGTGCCTTTGCCAGCACCAGGGGCACCCAATATAATGGCCCTCAAAGGTTTGACGAGTGACATGCGCAGGCTTTTTCTATGATCAACGTTTGAAGACCTTAATACTTAGGGGCAATATTCTATGTCAATTCTGCAATCAAGAGGAAGAGTTTCGGTTTATTTTATACGACGATTTATTGCAGAAACCTCAGAAGTCGCGGACCAAAGGGGCAGTCATGTGTGATATTAGAGTACTTTTTAAGGCAGAGAAAATAGAAAAATAAAATCTGTCTGTTGCGCTCGAAACCACTACAGTTGAAGTAACTTCTCAATATCTGTTTATAGGCGAACTCGCCAAAACAACCAACCATGTCAGAAACCATCCAAAAACGCCAGCAGCAGAATGAAGAACAGGAAGCTTTTGAACAAGTCATCGAACTCAGAAAAAAATTGGGGTCGATGGTCAACAAAACATACGAGCTCAAACGTCAGTGTAATAAAGTGCAAAATGAGAATAAATACTTGCAAGATTACGTTGGTAATTTAATGTCTACGGATATCTTGAATACCAAAAAGAAATAAGCATTAAGCTACGAGGCTATCGGCATTGTAGGATACACAATAGTTCAACTCAAAAAATTTACACAAGAAAAACTGAAGTCTTAACACAAGCATGCTCAAAAGAATATTTTGTTGTTCTCTTAAGAGAGCTGCCTCTGCCATGCACAAATACGTGGAACCCCTATTCCTATTCCCATACACACGCCACATTGATTTTTTTGTTGGTAGTAGTGCAACACATTTTGGCCAATAAACACCCTGTTAACAGTTGCAAACAACAAGATATTTAAAGGCCGTTTTTGTACCGTCATGGTGGTGTAAGTATATCATTTCGGGTAATATGATCCATATGCATGGTATACTTTTAAAAAAAATTAGGCAAAAACCAAAAATCAAAAAAATTAGAAAAAAGGAAAGAAAGATTTGAAGTTCTTGAATAACAATTAATAATTTTGACAGAGTTAATACCAATCAAAGTACAATAATATCACGATGACTAAAGTTGCAACTCCTCCTGAGGCTGTCTTTTGCGTTGGTTTAGATTGTGGCAAAGCTACCACATCTACTTTGAAATGCCCGGTTTGTTTGAAGCAAGATGTCACTTCAACTTTCTGTGGCCAAGACTGTTTCCGTCGCAATTGGGTATGTATAAATTTAGTTTCTTAAGGCTGATATTTATTATATTGCTTCTAAATTACTTATTTGTGCTATTACTAACTATGTGAATTAGGCAAAACATAAATTTGTTCACGTTAAAGCTGGAGTAGATTCCTATGATCCATTTCCGAACTATTCATACACCGGTGATTTAAAAGCGTTTTATCCATTAACGCCTACAAGAACTGTTCCAGACAGCATTAAGAAGCCTGACTACGCACAGAATGGTGTACCAACCACTGAAATAACCGAAGCTAGATCTAGCAGAATAGAGCCATTGAATGAAAAAGAGTTGCAAAAATATAGAAATATCTGTCAATTAGGAAGAGAAGTTTTAGATGCTGCTGCCGCTGCAGTTAGACCTGGAATAACTACCGATGAAATAGATGAAATTGTGCACAATGAAACCATTAAGAGAAAAGCATATCCCTCTCCGCTCAACTACTACAACTTTCCAAAATCCGTTTGTACTTCCGTGAACGAAGTTATTTGTCATGGTATTCCTGACAAGAGGCCATTGAAAGATGGCGATATAGTGAACCTCGATATTTCTTTGTACAAAGACGGTTTCCACACTGATTTGAATGAAACCTATTATGTTGGTGACAAAGCAAAAGCTGACAAAGATATTGTTCACTTAGTTGAAACTACCAGAGAATGTTTGCAGCTTGCTATTGATGCCGTGAAACCAGGTGTTCCTTTCAGATCTTTTGGTAATATTATTGAGAAGCATGCTAAGGATAATGGGTGTCAGGTTGTGAGAACTTACTGTGGCCACGGTACCGGTAGATATTTTCACTGCAGCCCTGATGTTCCACATTATGCCAAGAACAAAGCCGCTGGCGTGTGTAAACCCGGCGTTGTGTTCACTATAGAGCCGATGATTACTGCCGGTACCTTCAGAGATGTTAGATGGCCTGATGATTGGACTGCTGCTACTGCCGACGGTAAATATACTGCCCAATTTGAACACACATTGGTTGTCACTGAAACGGGATGCGAGGTCTTGACCGCCAGATTCAAAAAGTCTCCAGGTGGCCCAGTTAAAAGAATTAATTAGCTGGCATGACGTTTTTTTGCTTGGATAGTTGCAAAAATTTTTGTTTTATGATATAAGTTTATGCAACGGTAATGGTCTAGAGAAATAACGTAGCACCTGTCAAAGTTGTGCATGTAGACATCATTTTGAAATTTCCAACTTGGCATTGGTCACTGATCAGTGTACGCATCGGCGGATTCCATGGCCGTCATCAACCGTTCCGGTTCCGGTGCGGGTGTGGCTGACCTGCTGGCGCGACGTGGAAGTGGGTGGATCACCTGTTTTTGAAAGCGCTCCAGCGCTAGGACACAGGCACCCGGGCATGTGCATAAAAGATAGAGGCGGTTAACCACGATGAACAAGGGGCGGGTGAGCGAGGGCAGCCGGTCTCGAAGAGAGCCACTGATAGAAAGCACAAGCAAAACGACGAAAGAACGAGAAAACACGCTAGTAATTTTTGGCGGAAAAGGCTGCTTTTGGCCTTCCTAAACCAGCCATTGTAACTCAGGGTTGAAATTATTGGCCAGTGCCTCAATACAAACTATCGGATATATCCTGCTTGTATTCTATTGTCACTCAGCGACACTTTTTTGACATTCGGTCGTGATAGTTCCTCTATCCTTGACCTGTCTTGTGCGATTTAAGTTGCGCATATTCGGTATTAATTTCTGACATCTACCGCCTCGGGTGAAGCCTTTGCAGTTCTCGGCCTTTATCTTACAACTCTAAATATAGCGCTTCCATATAACTGCCCATCACGATAAACAAACATTCTAAGAATTTTGCACGTTGGTCTAGTCGCTGTTCATAGACGCGTGACAGCATTTGTTCAGTTCCCGAACCATATACTATATGAACAGTGATAGTTTGAAAAATAGTGCAAATAACTTCTTTCACAACGCGAATGTCAAGATACTTTCCAATGAATTTTATATGAACAATAGCAACAACAGCAACAATAAAACCTACGAAATCAACAACAATAACACTTACAAAATCAATAACAATAACGGCAATAATTATAGCAATAATAGCGGTGATAACAGGGACAAAGTATCAAACAGCACGATGGCATCTAACTTGAACAGGAATACAAATTTTGATAATTCTGGCAATGGCAATAACGATAATAGAAGCACTAGTAACAGCGACCAGATTTTAGTGACAGATACCATTTCAAGTCAGTCTGATCAGCTTTTAAATGCTTATATTTACGATTACTTAATTAAAGCAGGGCTCACTTCCAGTTCAAAAGCCTTCTTTCAAGAGGCAAATATTCCTCTCAGCAAAAATGGAGAGCCAGTGGGCAAAGCTAGTCTCTCTATTCCTCAACTTGAAAATGTGCCGAAGCTTGGATTAACAATGGACTCGCCGAGTGGTTTTTTGCTCGAGTGGTGGGAAATATTTTGGGACATGTTCAATGCCAAGAACAGGAAGTTTGCGTCTAACAAAGCGCATCTATATTATAGCTTGGAGCACAAGAAGAGGAAAAATACTGATGCAATCATGTATTCCCCTTCGTCAGCACAAAACATACAACCGCAGTATCAACAACCGTCTCAGCAGTTCTTAAAAAATGGGCAGCTTATAAGCGCAGCAACAAAAGAGGAAGTTCCTGGAGATTATTTGAATACTGGTCAACGGGGCCAAAATTCTACTACCAATTCTGTGGCGAAACATTTCGGCATAACGAACCTTCAAGCACAAAACAGAATGGCAGCACAACAACAAGAGCAGCAGCGGCAGGCTGCTCAAAATCAACAAAGGAATATAGCTCAAAGTCAAATGATGAATGGAAACATAACGTCCAATGTTCCTCCCAGTATTCCCCTGTCAATGATGATGAACAGTGCTATAATTGACAACCACCAATCTTCTTTGTCACCACATCCTTCACAAATAGGTAATCTGCAAGACCCGGCGAGCATGAACATTCATGGTACTATGAGACAGGACAAAAACAGCGCACTTCCTGATGATATGAATAACCCAGGGTCTGGTTTAGCGAAGCTAAGTAATGACGGGAAAGGCAACCAATTTTCTGATAACAATATCAGTATCTTGCGTGATTATCAGTTGCAATTGATACTTTTGGAAAAACAGAACAAGAAGAATTTGGAAATCTTTAGGACTGACAAAAGTGAAAATGGCTCAGATCCAGCAGGTAATGAAAGTGATAAGAGATCTTCGCTTACCTCTGACAAGCCTAATGGCGCTAATGCAGCCGCTTCTCCCGCGCTCAGTTCAGGTGCAGCAAGTAATACCATCACTAATAATATCAATAGCAACAGCACTATCAGTAGTAAGAGCAATATCAATAATAATAACCCTAATAATAGCAACATTAAAAGGAACGAAAAGCAACCTAATTTTATCAGTATGAATGGCGGAGGTTCTTTTAATGATTTGAACAATCGCAATAACGAAAGCGGAACCCCAAATGATCAACAAAACACGATGGTTCCTCCCGCAGCACAGAAAAAGGGTAGAGGCTCATCCTCACCAGCTATACCAATCCAGCCAAACGTTATCAAAAAGCGTAAGGTCACCACGAGAAAGAAGAAGGGCGCTGCTAATAATTCAGAACCAGCATCTCCTGCTGATGTAACGCCGACACTACAGTCTGGTATACCTGGCGCTGCGACCACTTCTAACAAACGCAAGCAGTCAGGTGGCTCTGCTTCTGGTGCTGTGAAAAAGCGAGATCTAAAAACAAAGAGTGAGAATGAAAATATTGGTAGCATGCCTACTATTAATGAAAATGCCAAGGGCAAAAACAAAAATAATAAAAGCAATATCAATAATACCGATATGACCAAAAACCAAAACAAAATCAGTAGCAACCAAGCTATAAATATGGGAGGCATTTCTTCTAATAATGATTTAATGAGCACTAGGGGCCCTGGTGCCCTCAGCGGCCCTGGCACTGTCAATAGCTCGTCTTTTAACCCTACTCCGCAACCTAGCAACAACAATATGCATATGATGGCTAACGCCAACAATATGAGTAATAATACTGGTAACCATAATAATATTAACACCAATAATAACAGCAATAACAACAACATGTCAGCCAACATAAACAACAACATGCCAGCCAACATAAACAGCAACATGCCAGTCAACATGAATAACAATATGAATGATCACAGCAGCGGCTATAACCAGAACGGTCGCAACCCTCATGCTCCTAACAACGATTTAACATCAGAGCAGCTACTCGATTTCCCTGACGATACAGGGTTCGATTTAGGTTTTTATTTTGGAGAAGACTGGGGCAGCAATCACGAAATCGGCTGAGCTTCAATAAGAATGGTTTCTACTGTCTTATTTTCGTTTCAGCTAAAGCGAAACTGTTTATCATTTACTCTGTCCTTTTTTACCTTCTAAATTATGTCTTCTTAATTGATTATTTCCGGTCCTTGCAAAAACATGTATAGTACGTTTCAATTTACTCGGTTGTCACTTACGATGAGCTAGCACAACATCCCTTGTTTCCTATTTTTTTTGTTTTTCAAAGCTTGTTTATGGCTGTTTGTTCGATTTGTTTCTTGGTATTTTTCTAATGCTTCTAATTTTCACTGTATGTTAATATTTTGCTTTTTCTTCTTTTCCATTCATTTTGACGGTGTTTACTTTCTTCTCAGGGACTTGCTTTAAGCACGTCACTTGTTTTTGTTTGTTCATAACATAGGCTTTTCTCGTATTATTTTAATTATTATTATGATTTTTATTATCATTATCATTTTTACTGTCATTAATTTACTTTTTCCTACGCTTCTTTTATCTAGGCATTTGTCTTTCATCGTTACGGCGAATAGTCCAGCAGTGTGTCCTATGACTTTTTTCAGAATATTTGAAAATTAAACAAGAGCATTTCGCACTACACTAAACAAAGCTTTTCCGTCTATGAATATAAGAACCTAAAAATTGATATACCAGTCTCGAAACATAAACCAAAGAGCACCTTTCAACGCATTTTTTTACATATGGAGATAGCCTTTGTGTTATGAAAATTTCAAGAGACGCACCACCCTGTGCTTCACGCCTCTCCGGCCGGAAGATCAAGTTTCGTCTTCCGACATTTTGTGACTCACAGAAATTACACACCTAACATTCCCGCGCAATATGGGCTGAATACAAAGAGAAACAAAAAGATTTACGAGAATATTCTGCTTTCTTTCGTGATAGAAGGTGGCCACCCGAGGCTTCAAAAGTATACAAGAGACCGGACGGGCGAAGGAAGAACGCTGTCTGTCGAAAAATATATCATTTGCTTCAGAGTTTGCAACGACAACAGAAGGGGCTACCACCTCTAGCAGGAAGCGAATATAACGGTCATTCTGCTCCCGAAAGCAGATTGTATTTAATAGAAGCTGTTCACGGAAGGTCGACAATTGCGGTATTCATTTCAACTGCCAGCAGTGAATGTCGAAAGAAAAATATCACGCATAGGAACGTGCGCGTACGATTGTTATTTCTCATACTAGTTTTTAATTGTTTTCTGATTTAATAGCCTTCATGCATATTGCGTATGAGGAATATAGGGAACCATGGAACGTCTGAAAAAGTAAAGCTCTTGAAATTGAAAGCCCCTCTGGTCCCGTGGAAAGGGAGCCGCTCAGCTTAGCAATCTATTTTTGAATTAGTAAACTTCCTGGAAAGAAACCGACCGCTTTTAATATAGCAATTATAGGAAGCTTTTGCTTGTATGGTATCTGAGAGTTCCGAGCCGCTGCTCATTTGGCAGCATACACCCAAAACATTTATTTCGGCGAAAAACTCAGCTGGAAGAATGCATGATTCAGGAGCAAATGTAGTATACTGTTCATCGCCAACACTGCTACCCGACACACTTTTATCGGGGTTTTGTATCGTCATGACTACTGCAAAGCATGTAAGTCCCTAAACAATTATTTCCAGTGGTTGGTTTCTGCCTTTGGCCGCTCTTCAACTGTAGCAGATGGCATATGCCAGATTGACGGATTGCAAATTTACCGCAAAAACTGCACGAAGCTGCAGGAAGGCTGCTAGACGGAAATCAAAGCGAAAACCCGTGATATCAAAGATTTTCTTGTGTACCAGAAGGAACAACAGAAACCGTGAGGGGAGGCCTTGGGCAAAGAGAATCAGTAAGCTGTCATTCCTCAGGGCGCCGAGGACATGATTTTTTTTTGCCTCTTCTCAATCGCGTGCTTTCGGCGTGGCCGGCGACGAATGGGGAAAAACCTGATTTTTTTTCAAAGAAAGAGACCACTGTTGTGAGAACATTCAGTTGGAGGTGTAATTCTGAGAACAACCAAAAGACAGTGGAAAACGAGAAGAAAACAGCGCCTGGAGGCCAGGTAGTAGCAGATTACCAAGTTCTACCCTTTTGGAAGCAGAAAAGTGCGACAAATTCCGCCCGGCGGGTCGTAATTTGCTTTCCCAATGCAGAAATTTCGTGGGAAGATAAGGTCTCACTACAAAAAGCATCTCTCTTGATAGCACAACAAATGTTGTCCACTGCAAATGCAAGGGTTTTTCGTTTCCTGGTGAAATCATCGTAGCCGCATTGTGTTTCAAAGTTTAAGGAATTTTGACTTTTTTTTGCAAGCTTATCTGTGTATTTCTTGTGCATTAACCAAAAGTTTAGCCATTATTTTCTGTAAGCTATCTTTTGCGTATCAGCCAAGTGAGGCCGGCTCACTGGACGATATCAGACCTTTTTCTCGTTTGCTTCAGAATATAAATAGGCTGCAATGCGAATAATGCACAGACGATGGTTGAACAAAACGAGTCGTACGCACCATTTTTCGCGTTGGCGACATGGTAATAGAGCAGAAAAAGTCGGACTTAATCCAACCGCCGCTACGCTCTTGAAATTAGCTGCCCAGAGTCTCGCAATTCTTGTTCTAGCAGAAGCGTGTGCCCTATGTTTCTATAAAATTGCGATCGCGTTTTGTACGATGGTCAAAAAGTCTACTACAGTAGAGAGGTGGAGGCCTAGTGGCTAAAACAGGAATAATACAAAGACCCTGAAGAAGTTGCAAATTTTCCGGGGACTGCCCGTATCTATTTTCCCAATCGCAAGCAGAGCATTGGGATCTTTCGCGAGACCTAGACTGCGCTTTCCCAAATAATATTCAATTTAACCTAGTTTCGCATCCTGGACGCGCCCAACCATCGCGATGAATGGCGGCTGGAAACCTCAAGAGAGTAATAGTAGCGGTGCATGTCCCGAGATCCGGGCCGCGGGGACGTCCATCCCGCCCCTGCATGGGGTTAGCCCTGTTTTGGTCCATGAGGCCCACCAGCTCACACACTGTACCAGAGAAAACGGGCAGAAAAAAGCTCGAAAAATTGGCCTGTTTTGTGCTGCAGCAGGGCGCATACGGGGACACTCGCATCAGTTACTGGATCAAGACAGATGCTAGAGCAGATTTGTTTCTTTTCTGCTCTCTTGCTATAGCACCAGCATGCTACAGAGGGCGTGTTCGTCTTTGATAATAGCTTGTTAGCGCACCGAACACATGCTTGTCTCGCTAGCGATCTTAAAATCAGCGGTTTGGAGTTAGTGGTTTGGAGTCAGCGGTCTTAGGATGCCACAGGGCCGTATATGTATATATATATATATATATATATGATCCTGTGCTCCTGTTTTTTTGGTTCTTGGACTCGGCGTCTCGGTCTGTTTTTTTTGTCCTCCACATCCCACGCTATCCTTGGTACTCATCTCCTACGTTCAACAACAGTGTTGGCAAAAAAATAAAAAAAGATAGAACTATATTTTCATCCACAGCCGCTGTACCACTGAGCAAAAATTTGGACACAACAGGCGGTCTGAAAATATTTATTAGCTCACACTGTCACAGATTGTAGCCCGAGCGGTTCTTTCCCTGCGAGAGTCGTCTGGCATTACCAATCCAATTACATCTTGCACGGCATAGATACTTATCCCGGCTCCGCTTGTTCAGGTTCCGGAGCCATATAGTTCCGTCTGTATCACAAGATTCGTCACACGCGCCCACGCATCCCACATCGCAAAGAGCACCATGAGCCCGGCACCTCCAACTAAGCCAGACACCGAGCAAACGGCACTCCTAAACCAAGACGGCGGCCTCAATTACCACACTAGTGCACTTGAATCGCCGCAGCTTTTGAGCGAGGATGCAAACTACAAAGAAGACACGACAATCAGGCATGAGCTCCGGTACATCATCGTCAATTCCATCCCCAACTGCGTGAGCTTCCTTCTTCAGTACTGCATCAACGCATTTTCGATTTTTTTCGTGAGCAAGCTTGGGACCGATGAGCTAGCAGCGACTTCTCTCGCGGTCACAACCTACTTTATCAGCGGGCCAGCGTTGTTCATGGGAATGGCTACCGCCATTGACACCTTGTGCTCCCAGGCCTACGGCGCCGGGTCTTACCAGCTAGTGGGGCTTTACTTCCAAAAGAATGTGGCGCTCAGCGCTATTCTTTTTGTTCCGTTATCGCTTGTTTGGATAAACATGGACAAGGTCTTGGGTTGGTACATTCACGATGCAAACATCGTCAGGCTAGCAACAATCTATTTCCATGTCGCGCTCTTTGAGGCTCCAGCATACATTTTGTACGAGAACGGCAAGAGGTTTGTGCAGGCACAAGGCATATTCCATGCCACCACTTACATTTTGTTTATCGTGGTGCCCTTCAATTTGTTCATGAACTACTTTCTCATTATTCACAAAACCTATGGAGTGGGCTTCATAGGCGCTCCTATCGCTGCTGTTGCCAGTTACTGGCTCCTCGCGGTGTTGCTTTTCTTGTACGTGAAGTTCATTGATGGTTCTAAATGCTGGCGCCCTATAAACCTAAAGGATATTTTTTCTAATTTGGGCGGCTTGGTGAAATTGAACGTGTTTGGTGTTCTCATGGTGTTGTCGGAGTGCTTGGCGTTTCAATTGATCACTATCATGGCTTCTCAGTTCGATGTTATTCAGTTAGCCGCTCAGTCTGTCACCGTCACCATCAGCAACTATTTTTTCCAGATCCCGTTTGCCATTGGGGTCGTTGCATCTACTAGAATAGGCAACTATATTGGCTCCAAAAACAAGCATAGCGCCATCATTGCTACCAGAACTGCATATGTCATTTCCATTTCTTTGGGTTTTGCCAACTTTCTTATTGCCACTCTCTGCCGTAACTGCATTGCAGACTATTTTGCCAATGGTGACAATGCTCTTCAATCTGTTATCTCTCGGAGTTTGGTGGTTGTGGCAGTGTACCAAATGTTGGATTGTGGTTTCAATATTTGCTCTGCTGCCGTCCTCAGAGCTCAAGGCAGACAAAAGATTGGTGGCATCCTAAGTATCATCAGTTATTATGTTATCGGCTTGCTTTTTGAATACGTTTTAGCATTCCACTACAATTTGAAATTGTTTGGATTATGGAGTGGCTTGTCCATCGGATTGGGATTTCTATCAGTGGCCCAAACTTTTTACGTTTTCAAATCAAACTGGAGTGAAATTTTAGAGTTAGCCAAACAAAATTGTTAGCAAGCTTACGGACAAGATCAAGAATCTTTTTTATTAACCTTTTTTTGACTGTTTTTTTCCTAGTCTGTCTTAATTGTGTTTTCTTATCCCAGCTTTTTCTCTGACGCTTAATTAGTTGTTGATTTTCTTTGTTCGCCTTGTTTGGTTTTCTTGTTTCTTTGCTTTTTTCATTTTTTTTTGCCTTTCTCATTTTTTGCCACTGATAGTGAATCAATTCTTCTACTAAATCCATCGATATATTTTGTGGCTGTTTTTGCTTTTGTCTCCCTAGCATTTCCTTTCAGTTATTTGGTTTTGTTCTTTTTTTTGCTCATTACTTGGCTTTTCCAATGCATGGTTGCTTTGTACTATAGTCTTCCTTATGCATCTTTTATTTACAAGTTTATACTGCTGTTAGAAATAATTCCCCTCATTTTCTTCATATTTGGGGTTGTTTTTGAATTTCTCGCCTTCATTTTGCAGGATCTATACGGGTTTCACAAACTCAACCGTGTTCAACAGCGTTTTGAGTGGGCATAAATAATAAATTCTTTTATATCCTTATTTTGATTGTGCTTTGTTTGAATGATTAGCTAGCTGGCGTAGTAAAAACTTTGCCACATGGCCTTGCGGTGCAGCAAAACGTGCCAATCCGTATTCATTATTATCGTATTGTCCACTATCCTATATAACTCTAGAAACGATATCAGCGAAACTTCCTTCTCAGTTAAATTTGCTGAGATTACAAGCCTTAAGATATCTTAAACCTCATGAGAGCGGAAATCAAGCCAGAAACAAACAGTACCTTATTCGTGGTATATCATCAACCAAAATAATGGTGACGCGTTCTTCAAAAATGTTGAGGCCACAATGACATCATCTTGCCCATCTTGTACGCATTGATCAACATGAAAATTAGAAGTCCGAGAGAATTAATGCTTGCAATTACAATAGCCGGAAAGACGTAATTACCGTGAGAGATAATAATATTAATGTACAATTATATAAAGCAAAAAATAACTAAAAAAAAGCAGAAAATAAAGAAAATTTGAAAAAACATTACCCATACCCATCTTGAAAAAGACTATTGTAAACAAGAATTGATAGAAAATACAGAGAAGCAAAGACTAACGCCAGCAGTTTTGGAATTCTCCAATCACAAAATACAACATAAACATATAAATCCCAAAGTC
>JASTUX010000042.1:0-30753 GCA_031125595.1 Saccharomycopsis capsularis
AAGAGGTACATCAAAAGCGGTGTTAAGCGATAGACAGCAGCACCTGTGCTGGTAAAACACCACAATGAAAATTTTTTAAATAGTGACAGCACCTGATAAGGTTTGGGAAAATTGTGGACAATTTTAGGTTGCACAGCCTATGTTGCCGATGTTGGTGAGCGCTGGATTTCCGCCAAATATATCGAAGAAAAAGCTTTTTATAAATATCCGTGTATTGGTAACTATAGCATCCTGTGCGCAGCAGAAGCGCTATAGCTATGCCAGCAGCCAGCAGAAGCAGTCTGTCACCCAATAGCGTGCGCGCTTCCCTGCTGGCCCAAGAAGGTTGAGCCACTGGGGCGCCACAGGTCTTGGGCGATAGCGTGTGGTCTTTGCGGGTGTTTTTGTATGGCGATGTATTGCAGTGGCTCAAAGGTGTGGATGCTGTGAGAGAAATCCACGTGATGTTGTGTTACTGCAGGCATCTCAGTATGCATAGTCTTGCGTGACCCTGCAGATATCTGCTCTTGGTATATAATGCTCGCCCTCCCGTCCGTGGCAACCATCATTCAAAGACTACTACTACCAACAGCTGCAACTCGTTAATATACTACCTATTATGTCTTTCATTATTACAGCCCCAAGGGCCGTCTGGAACTACTTCAAGATTGACGACCCCAGCGAGTTCAGACAGGACTATGCCGATAAGACTGTCGACAGGGCCCGCAAGCCTGCTCCTGTCAGAAAGTCCAGCCTCGCCAAGCTCTGGGACGTCTTTGCCTGGTATCCCTCTCATTACTCAGCCTACGAGCGCCGCTTCTTGTTTAAGGTTGATGCTAGTGTCTTAATCTTCACCGCTCTCTCTTTCTACACAAAGTTCCTCGACTCCTCCAACGTCTCCAACGCCTATGTCTCTGGTATGAAAGAAGAGCTTAGCCTTTTTGGCAACGAGTTGAACTATTTTAGCACCCTCTTCAATGTCGGTTACTGCGTATTTCAGCTTCCGTTGATCTTGCTAATCCAGAAGCAGCAGTTTGCACGTTACTTGCTTATTGTCTGTGAACTTTGTTGGGGTATCTGCACCTTTAGCGCATCTACCGCCAAAAATGCTAACCAGCTATATGCTGTCAGATTCTTCGTGGGTGTCAGTGAAGCTGTCAGCTTCCCCGGCTCCTACGTTATTATGAGTACCTGGTATACCCCGCAGGAGCTTGTCAGAAGAGCCGGGTTTTACAACTTGATGGCAAGCGTCGGTACTGCCACCTCTGGTTTGCTTCAGTCTGCCTGTCGAGAACACTTGAATGGTGTCATGGGTAGATCCGGATGGCGTTGGCAGTTTATTATTGATGGTGTAATCACTTTGGGTTGTGCCACCTGGGGCTTGTTGTTCTTCCCTGGAAGTCCGGAAACCACCAAGAAATTTGGCTTCTTTACTGAGGACGATCTTGTCTTTGCCAGAAAAAGAATGCACGGTAAAGTCGCTCTCCCAACCCATTTTAACAAGCAAACGATCAAAAACATCTTCGCCAGCTGGCAAATCTACATTTTGATCCCACTCTGGGTTGCTCACCACCAAATTCACTACGAATCTGACTTGTCTCTATACATCAAAAGCAAGGTTGCCGAGTACGGTGCCAGTGCCCCAACCAACATGGCCGCTGCTGGTGGTGCTGTCGGCGCGCTCTCCGCCTTCTTGTGTACCAACATCAGTGTCGCCTACGGTATGCCTCCAGTCGTTGCTTTTGCCCTCCTCACTACCTACTTCGCCAACATCTGCCTTATTATATGGAATATCCCAGAGGGCCTCAAAATTACCTCTTACTATTTGCAGTGGATCTTACAGTCTGGCCTTGCGCCTACTTTCTTTGCGTGGGCCGCCACCTTATGTCGTGACAGTGCCGAGAAGAAACAGATTGTGCTTGCGTTAATGAATACTCTATCTTATGCCACCCAGGCGTGGAGCATTCCATTGCAATGGAACACCAAGTACTCGCCAAAGTTTGCCATGGGCTTTCGTGTCAACATTGCAATGGTCGTTGTCCTCAATGTTGCTTTTATTGCTACCTGGACCTTGGAGAGATATGATTGGAAAATCATTCCGAAGTTTGCTGGTGAAAGACACAAGTACAATAATGAGACTATTTCCACCAAGGAATCACATGAAGACAGCATTTCTGATGAAGAGGCAGTTGTTGGAGGCCATGATCGTGGTGCATTAGACTCAATCGAAGTTAAAAACAATGAGTCGTTCGTAAACATCAAAGAGTACCATGAAAGTCCTCGCTCGACTTGATTTACGGTAAAAGTTTCCCTTTTTTACGTTTTCGTTTTCAATTCAATTATGCTCATTCATGTTTTCAAATTTCAGCTTTTCAATTTTCCAAATTGTTCATATTTTATTTTTCTCTTGTTCTATGTTAACTTTTTATTTTGTTATTGCTCTTGTGTTTTGTTTATTTTATTTTCGTCTTACCTCTTTTATTGTACCGGTTTATTTTCGTGCACCATAAAATAGCTGTGCTCCAAAGGCACTTAAAGCCCGCCTATTATAGAGATGTTTCCTTTTCCTATGTCAATACGCTGGATAATTCGATATATTTTTACTTTCTACTTCTCTCTTGTTATAGTAACCCAGTGTAAACATGCCGGTTTCTTAAAGATTGGTAATCTCCTTCATGTATTACATAGTAGCGGCCCTGTAAATTTGGTGAATTGACAGTGATTTTTATTTAAAAACGAAGCGCGATGCTTGGATTAAATGCTACAACGCCGTCGTTTTGAGCGACCACATAGAGAGTAGCATGGTAACAATAGCCCGATTCCGTTCTTAACCTATATATAGAATTTGCTGAGAAGTACACGGAATCTTTGTCGGCCAATGACTAGCTCTTCATATTGGAGCATATCTTGTAAAATGCTGCTAATCAATGGAGATGCTGCCTCCTAATATGTATTCGCATTGATTCGTCCGCTTGCGCTACATATGTGTGAGCGGGTGACCTTGGAGGAGCTCCTTCTGTGCGACTTAGGAAACAAAAAATTATAAAAAAAACTTTTCAAACTTCTTCCAAACTTGTCGCCTTCTTTTTAGCTCTTGTTTGTTTTGTTACCTTTGGCGATTGAATTCCGCCGCTTATCAAAACAGTAATGTTTGTTTTATGATTGTATGTGTTAGTTCTTTCTTCAATTATTAATTGAGACCATACACTTCTATACTTAATGATGAGTTTAAGAATTTTTAGACGTTAGACTACTTAATTTTCATTGCAGATATATTCTTTTTCTGACTTTGCATATTTTTCATGTTTCACATGTTAATCAGAGGTGTATTGGTTTCAATTGAAGCATACTGTCTTCAATGCTAGTTTAGAATACTAACTAAAAGCAGGTATATGTCGTTATCAATACTAAGGCGCACAAAACACCGTTCCTTTCGGTTGTTGTGTTGATTTAAGTTCTACGAACCGACACTATAAGTTACTGGTATCTGTTTGGAGTTCGCCAAGTGACATACTTGTAGGCTGGAGGGATTTGAAGCAACTTTTCGGCTATCCTTATGCTAAGAGCCAACCTAGTTTCCCACCTGCCCTTAAATAGCTCCGGCGACAAAACTAGCCATTCAATTCTCCCGCAGATCCAAGCATTAAATGTCCCTGGATTCTCTATAACTGGCTATTATGCACTTTATTAGGTGATGTTCTCTAATGGCCTCCCATTCGCAATATTTCTGGGATCTCCGGCCACACAATAAGCACTTACGATATAAGATGTAGCTGCAGTTTTGATGGAGGGTGGCAAACGTCAGCGAGTCTTCTGACAACGCTGTGCAACATGATGTTTATATGCGTATACTCTGTTTTAATTTTGCAACGTTAGCATTGGCTCTCAGCAAGATCCGTCCTCCAGAATAGCGACAATAACAGCTACTTTTCTAGTGTTCCTGAATCTACCAGAGAGACCGAAACCGTTGACAAAATTTTGTTGCAACTACCTTGCATTATCAAAAGCTTAGTTCCGACTAAGAGGAGGCCGCTGACGCCTAGGTTCCAAGAATTTCATTAGTCATGTTGGAGGCGACGAAACTTTTAAGTATTCCTCAATGATAAATTAAGCAAGGTCTTTAAAAGTCTTTTAGGCAAACTGTTAGTTTTGATGATACATACACTGCAAAGTTTATGGTGTTTTGCGACGCAAGCCGATAGTAATGTAGAACCCAAAGATTATTGTGTCGCTTGCACCACTACTGTCACAGCAAAAAAAATGCACGTACCAACAGAAGTTTGACGTAAGCACTCTCCTTGGATCTGAAATAATTGTGTCAATAGAATTGACGTTTTTGTTCGTAATGGTTCTGAAAGGCGAGAAGGAAAATGCTGGCTTGTGCCGGTCCCTTGCGGATGTCAACCTTTTAAAGGCGCTTAAATACTTTAGTTTAGTTTTTCGCCTAGTTGGCACAGGCTTCTGAGCTACAGAATGCAACCATTATTTCCCTAATAATTTGCTATTTTTTTTCCGACTCTGAATTTAACGTTGGCTTCCAGTTGATGCTGTCCATAAATTACTGCATTTTAAAAACCGACTTCAACTTTTTATATTGAATAATACTGAGCTCGGTCGGTGACCATATCTATCATGTAAATCACCTTTAAGTACTTTTGGACTTCCGCATCAGATGCTAGACAAATGAAAGCCAGTAAGATCTTGAAAACCTCTAAATACTGTTAAATATCTATGATGTGATTGAATATTTCAGGATAATTTACCCATTCAGTTACGACTGGAACTAATGGTCATGCGCTTTGTTCCACTGCTTTACTACTTTCTATGAGCTCATTCATTTCTGTTGCCACACAACCCGGATTTTGTTAATTCATCTTTAGCGCCTTTGATACATAAATAGCCTTTTAGCATTTTGCGAGTCAAGATCCCCACCAAGAAGTCCCCTTGAAAATTGCAGGGACAAAACGTCTAATTGCGTCACTTGGATACTAAAGTCCCGATTTGCTCTTCACAAAACTACGGAGATTCCTGTTGTTATTGGCAACGCCAAGAAAACACCCCGCTATATTGTCCCACAGTATCATTTGCCGACGATAGTGGCAATGAGATGCAAATAGATTTTCTGCAGACAAAAAGACGTGGAACGGCCCGCTGGAGCAGCATCGTATGACATCACACAGACAACACGTTACACTATTTTTAGCACTGCTTCGTCAGAAGAGCACACTCGCTTGTGGACTGCAAACTTTACTCTTGAGGAAATTCTGACGAATATAAGCTCGAGGCAGCAATATTTTGAAATTTGCTGATGGCGGCTGCAGGGTGTCTTACAGTTACCGAGATAAGCCAAAAGGAGTACTGTGATTGTGATATAAGGTTCTGTGTCTAGTAGTATACTACATTGCTATGCTACTGGCAGCTCAATTTGGTTGGCATAAAATCTGTTTATTTAATAATTTCTGCTCAGAGAATAAGTGGCCTCTGAAGTAGATACACTGTAGCAAAAGATTAAGATCATTAAAGGAATGTATTACTTAGCCATATATAGATAAAATGCAACCAAAGGAGAGAAAATATAATGCAAAGAAAAATCAAAAGTTGGAAAAATAGTAAAACAAAGTGAGACGAGAAAAGTGCAAAGCAAAAAGATGATAAATGGGATAGAAAGAACCAAGAGTCATGAAGGGAGAAAACGTGAAAGCAAGGATGAATAACCTGTTAATAAGATGCAAGATTGTTCAGTGATTAAATGCCGCTGTAATGGTGAAGTTGAGCCGTTAGATGAGTGATTATGAAGTTTCCATGACATAGTTTGCTAGAAGGAACAAAGAACTTTTTATTTGATAGAAAATCAAGAATCAAACAATCTAGCAGTCAATCAAGCCGGTAACTTCCAAGTTGACTGGCTTACAGTGTTCACCGAGGGATTTGTCATACAAGTTGTAGAAAGTACCAGACAAACATTGGTAGAAAACACTGGTTTTACCAATGGCCAAGTTGCCATCAACAATAGACCAGCCGGCAGCGTAGATGGCACCAGCTTGTGGTGGTGGACCATCGAATTGGAATTGTCTGTTAGCGACAATGGAACCAATTCTTCCCTTGGAATCCTTCAAGATAGACTTTTCCAAAGTCAATTGCAAGGTGCCGTCGACCTTACAGGCAACAGATTGGACACCGGCAGTAGCGGCAGCTTGTTCAGCAGAAGAGGTGGCGTCAACAGTAGAGTTGGAGTGAGTGCTGGTGGCTTGGATTTGGCCGTCGGAGATTTGAGAAACACCGGAGGTAGTGGCAGCAGAAGGGGCGGAGGTGGTAGCCTGGATTTGGCCATCGGTTATTTGGGAAACGGCATCATGGGTGGAAGTAGAAGCTTGGATCTGACCGTCGTTAATTTGAGAGATAGCTTGAGCGGTAGACTTTGGAGCAGCAGTAGAAGTAGAAGCTTGGATCTATCTGACCGTCGTTAATTTGAGAGATAGCTTGAGCGGTAGACTTTGGAGCAGCAGTAGAAGTAGAAGCTTGGATCTGACCGTCGTTAATTTGAGAGATAGCTTGAGCGGTAGACTTTGGAGCAGCAGTAGAAGTAGAAGCTTGGATCTGGCCGTCGTTAATTTGAGAGATTGGTTGAACGGTAGACTTTGGAGCAGCAGTAGAGGTAGAAGCTTGGATCTGACCGTCGTTAATTTGAGAGATTGGTTGAACGGTAGACTTTGGAGCAGCGGTAGAAGTAGAAGCTTGGATCTGACCGTCGTTAATTTGAGAGATTGGTTGAACGGTAGACTTTGGAGCAGCGGTAGAAGTAGAAGCTTGGATCTGGCCGTCGTTAATTTGAGAGATAGCCTGAGCAGTGGCGGTGGTGGCTTGGATCTGGCCATCGCCTATTTGGGAGGCAACACCTCTCTTGGCAAAGATAGTGGAGATACTGGAGGTCACTGGGACAATGGCAACACCAAAGGTACCAGAATAGTCGGTGGCACCGCCAGAGGCAGTGGCGCTCGGGGTCAAACTGGCCCACGGTTCAGAAGGAACGTAGGCTGCTAAAGTGGAGCCAGCCAAGGCCATGGAGGAAACAACGGTAGAGTAGTGGTAACGCATTGTAGAGACTGATTTATAATAAGATTACTTGTAGGAGTAAAACGACTGGTAAAATTACTTTTTGTAAACACTTGTATGTTTTGTTTTTCTTTGCTGATGATACAAGAAGACAGGAATAAGCCTCCATCCAGAAAAGCGAGCTGGATAACGCCCCTTATATATCGTTTTGGGAGTCAGCCATGCAGCGCAAACGGAGAGGGCCTACTGGGGCCACTCAAGGACCTTGCGAGGGCTGTCTGGCATAAAGAACAAAGGACGATATCATCATTGCAGCCGGGCAGGGCAGGCCGTCTACAGCGCAAACATAGAGCATTCCAGAAGAGGACAATAGCGGGCTGCTGGCGGAGGGCTGGCATGTTGCTGCATGCTGGCCTGTTGGGACAGAGCAGTGTTTTGGCCATTACTATAATTAGCAGAGGGCCCACTCCGGGTATGCAGACCCACTGCAGTCTCTTTCCGCTCTAGGAAGCACTAGTGCGGACTCATACAGGCTATGACATGGCCATCTGTGCTTCCTCCCACGTGACAAAAACACCGGCTGCTGCTAAACGGGTCTCCGCATTCTCCGTCAAGCCCATCAAGCCCGCCTTCCGCCCTTGTGATCGTGAGGATTTTGGAACGCCAAGGACTGGCTGTGATCACCGGTCTTCCAGGCAGCTGCTGCTGCTAGTACTGCTGCTGCTGGTACTGCTGCTGCTGGCGTTGATGTTGGTTCTGGCACTGGTGCTGGTGCTGTTGTGTCAAGAACTGCTGCTGCGGTTTCCGGAAGGCCGTTTTGAGACGTACAGTTTTCCCACCCTGTTCCAAGATAGCGATGGCCGCCCGCAAGGTGTTTGCCCGTTGTCACTGTGCTTGTCTCAGATTAGCGACGGCACTATTAGACTGCTCTTGGCCGGCAGCATGTTTCTCCTCGACAGCGCTTAGCTGCCGATTGGCCAGCGAGAGTCATGCCGTAGCACCGCTGATGCGGTTGCTCTCAGAAGGTGGCAGTGGGCGGTTGCCGTCACAGCCTGTATATGGTCCTAGCTTTGATGATGTTGCTGGCATGTTGGCGGAGACAGTGCCCACCTGGGGGCTTAGGGCAGCTACGGGCTATTGTGCTATACTATTGTGCCATGCTGTTCTTCACCTTTTCTGTGGTGGTAAACACTAACGCCTGTGTGGAAGTTGGGCGCCAGCGGCATCTTACAATAATTTCTTTCTCGTTGTCTTCCATCATGCCTTGTTTTTACAAGATGGATGCATATAGCATGTGTACTTGGCGAGCTTGCTCAATGACATAAGAGATGGCCTTGTTGTGTCTCATCTGTCAGTGTTTGCAATATGTGAGCCAAAAAGGGCTTTTTCCAGGACGGTTTCATATTGTAGACTGGTTCTTTTAGGCAAGTAAGCTTGTTTCGCCGCTTGGAAAAAAATGGATAGTATGCTCCGGAAAGTTGTACATAGAAGATGCTTCTAAGAATAAAAACAGTGCAGTGCCTCAACCAAGAAGAGGGTCTCCAGTAGCCAATACACCGTATGTACGGCCAATCCGGTGCTATTGCCCACATTTGGTCCCGCTTTAGCCGTCGCTATTCCCGGTTCAAATATGTGTACGGTCTCCAGGAACGAAAGCGCTTTCCTTGATCTTGCCAAAAACTTAATTCCACGCCAAAGAAAAGTTGTACCGCCAAACATTTACTGGAGCGCTTTTCGCTTTTTTTTTTGGCGACTGTGGCAGCCCTTTTTGATCCAGCACATATCTTGACATTTGCAGCTCAGATCAAAACTACGGTCGCAGGTTTCTGGAGGTTCCGTAACTGTTCCGATTTCATCTCGGCACTTGCCCGTCGATGCGCGCTGTTTGGATCTGTATCTACTATGTTTACCTTTCCTGGAATGGAGCTGCTCCTCTTTAGCGCGGCACTAACTGTTTCTTGTAATTTGAGTTTCTACACCCAAACGCCCGGGACCTTCCAGAACGCTAAAGGCTTGGCTGGACTTGTATTGCAATGGCACCAGTAGTTCTGGAACGAGCTCTCTGCGCTTTGACCAAAAACGCGTTGCTACACAATCTAGAGAGCAGCAGTACGTACGACGGCCACGTATAAAGTTTATTTCATGGACGCGCGTCTCCTTTTTGCTCCTGTTTCGACATTTGCCTAGCTCTGCCAAAAAGAATTTCGTGCTCCGTCAGGACCGGGCTACTAACCGCCAAAGGTTTATGATACAAAGCCCGGCTTGGCAGTTCCACCGGACGAGCACATCATTTCTCTACGCGCTGTCTCTGGCCAAGGGAATGAGCTAGGGACCAAAACACACTTCACATAGGCCTACGAAGACCCGCCACCACACAGCTGATGCGCAACCACAAGCAGAAACCATGTTGCACGCCTGGGATTGAGCAGCTCCTGGCTTGCAGACTATAAGCTTGCCCATCTCGGCGAAACAAAAACAAACTGCTGGGCGTCTGTGCCCACCGCCAAGCGAGACTTCGCCAGCAAGTCTTTGGCGGCGGTCCTCTTGCTGCGTTTGGCGTTACTCCTTCCTGCCTGTATGACGACGCATGCAGTACCACAGGCACTGCCGGCTACCCAGACGAGAATAGTAATTGTTCTCTCACGCTGTTATTTATAGACAGCTTGCAGGTGCTGCGATGCCGTGTGTATGTATGCCTAATGCACAGAGGCTTGCATGTGCAGGGGAGCCGCAATGCAGGCGCGCCTCTGCTGCAACAGCCAACATCAGACTCTCCGCCACAGCCGGCGCACCACTATATAAACAGCGTGTAAGGCCAGTTTTTCGATTGTCAGCGTTTTCTGTTTCTTTTTATTCCTTGTTCTTTGTTTGCTTGCTCTATTCATCTCCTTTCGCTTTTATTGTCTGCAATTGTTGATATTTCCCCAAGCATCGTCTAGCCTCGACTGGTACATTTCTTCAACAATCTATCATTCAAAACAACACACATATACAATGAAGTACTCTTTCGCCGGTTCCGCTCTTTCTTCTCTTGCCTTGGTCGGCACCTCCATGGCCGCTTATGTTCCCTCTGAGCCATGGTCCACCTTGACCCCAAGCGCCACCATCTCCGGCGGCTCCACCGATTACTCTGGTTCTTTTGGTATCGCTGTTGTCCCAATTACTTCCAGTGTCTCCACCCTCTACGCCAAGAGAGATCTTGTCTCACAAATTGGCGACGGCCAAATCCAAGCTTCCACTGCCACTAGTACTAAGGCCAAGTCTACCGTCCAACCAATCTCCCAAATTAACGACGGTCAGATCCAAGCTTCTACCTCTACCGCTGCTCCAAAGTCTACCGTTCAACCAATCTCTCAAATTAACGACGGTCAGATCCAAGCTTCTACTTCTACCGCTGCTCCAAAGTCTACCGCTCAAGCTATCTCCCAAATTAACGACGGCCAGATCCAAGCTTCTACTTCTACCGCTGCTCCAAAGTCTACCGCTCAAGCTATCTCCCAAATTAACGACGGTCAGATCCAAGCTTCTACCTCTACCGCTGCTCCAAAGTCTACCGCTCAAGCTATCTCTCAAATTAACGACGGTCAGATCCAAGCTTCCACTGCTACTACTGCTGCTGTTTCTCAAATAACCGATGGTCAAATCCAGGCTTCCGCTTCCACGACCTCCGCCAAAACTTCCACCACTTCCGGTGCTTCCCAAGTTTCTGACGGCCAAGTTCAAGCTACCAAGAGCTCCTCTGCTTCCTCTTCTTCAGCTTCTGCCGCCGCCAACGACGACACTGTTGTCTCCTGCAAAGTTGATGGTACCTTGCAATTGACTTTGGAAAAGTCTATCTTGAAGGATTCCGATGGTAGAATTGGTTCCATTGTCGCTAACAGACAATTCCAATTCGATGGTCCACCACCACAAGCTGGTGCCATCTACGCTGCCGGCTGGTCTATTTCTAACGGTAACTTGGCCATTGGTAACTCCACTACTTTCTACCAATGTTTGTCCGGTACTTTCTACAACTTGTATGACAGATCCCTCGGTGAACACTGTAAGCCAGTCAACTTGGAAGTCACTGGTTTAGTTGACTGTTAATTTTTAACAAATCTTTGTTTTTTGTTCTAAAATTTGCTTTCACGACTTCTGTTTCTAATGTTCTCTTTGATTTTTTTTCCTTTTTTTAACTTAACTTGCCTGGCGGTTTTTGGTTCTACAGTTTGATTTCGATTAACACGAAATATTTTTTTCTATCTTGATGGCTCTACCATACATAATTTGTTATTGCATCCCTCTTTTTCTCTCTTCTTAATTTAGCATCTACTTTTCTCAATAATAATGATTCCTATTTGAACATAACTTTTGGACTTTCGTCAATAACATTTTTCAGATATAAACTTCATGGCGTTTATTATTATCTCTAGCATTTTCTATATAAGCTTCAATGAGTTCCAAAGAGTGTGCGGGAATCTTAGAGGTGTCGCGGCACATTTGGCTTTCCCAGGTACCTGCTGCTAAAAATATCTCAGCCCTAACCTTAATTGTCAAAAGCCACCCATTAAGCTTTCCCGCAGGCACAGCCTGCGGTCGTTGCGCGGTGATTATGTAACACCGCCTGTGGGAGATCTTCTTTTTCTAGGCCGCTGCCATCCCTTTGAATCAAAAGGGAAAAAAAATAAAGCAGTCCCAAAGGTGCAGTTTGATCGTACTAACACGGTGACAATCGCCACTTGGGGGCCCCAAAATGGAATAAATTCCACCTGTTAACTGGTGTGATTGGGTCCGCCAATTACTCTCCTTCTGGCCCATGTAATGAGGCACAGGCCAGGTCACAAAGATCGTGACATTCGGTCATACTTGCGCATTTTATTGAGCCATGCGGAGGTAAATTTCGGAAGTTCTTGATGTTCCATTTTATTATCCATGGGATAATTCCGTAAGATATAAATGCGCGCCTTCTTGGCAATACCAACTAAGCACACTCAAAGGAGTTGTGCCTCATAGGAGATCTTGTTTTCATTTCTTTGTAATGTAGATTGCTATGCTGCTCACTTTTCCCGCTCGTTTCGCTTGTGATCTCATGGTGAGCTGCAGATTTCGTAAAATGAAGCCCGGTTGAATCTATGTGGTTTCTTATTGGGTAGATAAGTCCACGCTGGTGCACTGTATCTAGTGCTAAAATCGGCACTATTAACCTTAGAGTTATTAAACTTTCTTTTATAATTATATCCGGACACAATCATTTTCGATTTGTAAAAGAATACTCGCACTTACACATTCAACCTTATTTTATCTTGCAAGGTGATCTTTATGATGAATCTGACTGAGTTGACTTTCAATGATCATGGAAGATAGATTACCAACTGGGTAGCATTTTTGAAAACAACCTCATATTCCATCTGAACATCATAATTAAGCGCCCAGGCTCACCCCTGCAAAAAAGAAAAAAAAACTCTCCACCTCGCTTATTACTATACTCTGTCTAAAATGTAAAAGAACAACTCTTTATGGGCCGGATACTTGGGGAACTTTTTGTGCTAAGGATAGATCTGATATACGAGAATTGTAACGGTTTTGAGGTACATATATCACCTGGCATTCTTTGCTCTAATTTTTGAAATTTTCATGAAAAGAAAGTCTCCTTCCTTTTTTGTATGCTATTTCCTGTTCTAAGTTTGACAGATTGATTTTCGAGCCTTAGTTGATACATTCATGGCTAGACGTTTAAACTTGGAGAAATGAATCAGAACTAGTATACGACGCATACTCACATTCCTCTACAGCTGTCCAAAGGCCGAGAAATCGGCACATGCAAGAATGAATCGATCAAAGTGGTATTGTTGAGAATGAGATAGAAAAAACTAGTAAAAGTTGAAAAAAATAAGATAGAATAAATGAATAGAATCAGCAATAAATTAAGTGAAAGAATTAAAAAACGATATTTAAAGAAAAGCATGACTAACGATAACCGAAAAGGTGAGAGCAATGGGCTAAACCCGGTAAAGCCCGTTGACTATTTCACTGTCATCCCTTTCTTGATCATTGATACTACCATAACCTCTACCATTCTCAAGAATATTGTCTTTGCCGAGCATGTTTCTGCGGGTTTCTTGGAAGCTAGCCTTTCTTTGCTTGTTGAGCGCCTTCAATCTTCGCTTTTTCATGTCGGTGGAATAAATGTAGCCAATCTCATCGAAAATCACTGGGTAATTGTCGTCGCCGAAAGGCTTTTTCCTAATCGCTTTGATATAGAGTTTGTTATCTTCTAAGAAGTCTTCTTTGGTCAAGGATATGTCGTTCAATAGTTTTTCAGTTGAAAATTTGTTCAATTTGTAAACTTCCTTGGTGTTCTTCTTAATCGCTGCTACTTTTTTCTCATGCGCTAGCTGTGACTTTATTTTATTTGTGATCTTGGAAAATTGGTCGGTCTTCCCTGAATCGTTGGACTTTGTTTTAGCGCTACTAGCTTGAGGTTCCGGTCTTTGATACTTTTGTTTTTTTGCAGTTCTATTTCCCGGGTTGCTATTACCAACAGCTGTCGTTACCTCAGCCGGTAATATTGGAGAGTCTCCGTTGAAAGAATACAATGTCTCTTCATCGTCGTCGCTGTTCATGCCTACCAGTCCCCTTCTTCCCCCATTTGATGTATTCTTAGGATTCAACCAATACGTTCCCTTTTTGCCATTTTCCAAGTTGTAGTATCTCAAGCCTTGGTTTAGCTTTTTCATTCTGGTTTGTGTGTCGTGTTGACTGACTTTGCTGTCTATATCCACACTTTGAAATTTTTTAAAATTGTAACGCTCTTCACCAAGCTGAAAAGTAATTTTGAAGTCGTATATCAAGTCAGCATAGCCAAACACATCAATAAGAGCATATTTCAATGAGAGCCTGGCTGAATATGGCAAATACCTCACAGTGAATTCTTTAAAATTAAAAGAATGCCAATGGCCTATAGCAAAACCAATAAGCTCAAAGCAAAGCAACGAGTTTTGAATTTCAAAAGACGTTTCCCTCAAGCAGTTGAAGTAATTCAAAATTGACAAAATAATGCCCTGCCAATAGGAAGCAAAGATAATTAGTTTGACGCAAAGAAACTTTCCCCAGGGATTGAACTTCTTCAAGTCCAGATATAGGCACTTCCAAAAAAGCGCAAGATTATACAAGGACAAACTCACGCTTACATTATAGATTAGATTAATCCAAAAGCCAAACGATATAAGAAAACTTTTGTGCTCGGCTTTATTGTCTTCATTTCCTTTGATAATTTCATTGACCGCAAATAGCAAACATAGTACCGGTTTGAGCCAAACGTACTGTAAAATTGACCTTTTAATTAACAAAAACGTTTCAGGGTCGCTAATATCCACAGGGGACCCTAGAATGTTCATTGGAAATGGCTGTTTGACAGGTGCTCTTCCTGAGGCAGTCACAATGATATTTCTCTCACCACCCAATAAGTCGGTTAGCAATGAATAGAATATATATAGTACAAACGCTTCGTAAATTTCTTTAATTGGTTCCAAAAAGCCGGAAATCAAATGGGATGAGACTAGATTAAGGTAACTGATAGATGAATATATGGGTATTATTAGAAGGATTCGCACTATTAATCTCTGCTGGAGAGGCTTCCTATAGTTCATAAAATGCATGAAGATACAAACCAGACTGATTGAGATAGATACTATTGTGGAAACAAAGCATAGTTTTATAATGACATGTGGTATTGAAGAGCTCATCTTGGATGCTCTTCTTCCACTATTCACTTATTTCCAATTGAATATGAAGCATAAACAGAAGTTCTTCCTTTAACTTTTATTTTAACCTCTTTAGTTTTGATTATTTTGAATTATTAGGAAGTAAACCTTTTATGTATTCATTAAATGGCTAATATGAGCAACTCAGGATGCAAGCGCCATCAGCCGTTATCGCTTATATTATATTTCTGATAAGCGGGTGTTCCTGCAGTGATGTGGCCAGTGCTATCGAACAAATGTGATGGCTGAGCCCAAATATCGCTCAAAGGGGATGAAGGCTCCTTGATAAAACTTTTGATATATAGACGATGAAATATGAGCCTGATGCTGCTTGTTTTCTTTGTAAATTCTGTTTTGACAGCCATTTTCGTCTCAGCGCAACAAAACCTAAAATGACAGGAGGAAAAACGATTATTTTCTGATGAGCATGCATGTGACACTCTAAGGCTGGGATATACCATAGCTACGGTTCTGCATGTCCTACAAAGATCTCAAAACAAGCTGTTTCTTGACAACACTACATATAAGTTTTCATGGATTCATTGAAAAAATATTAGATTAAACGTTACTGCGCAAGGCTTTTGTTGAAAAGACTAAAAAAGAAAGTATTTAACGGCGGCGACGATCATATCTTGGCCTGTCTGGCCTTTCTCTGTAATCTCGTTTGTAGCCACTGCTGCCTCTGTCTCTTTCGCGTTCTCTACTACTGTCATTTCTGGCAAAATCTTCCGTGTTTTTCGACTGTTGACTTTTTTCACGTTCCTTTTGTAGCCTTTCACGCTCGCGCTCGCGCTTTAAACGTTCCAAATCTTTAATTGACGTACTTGGGGTGCTAGAGTTTGAAGAGCCTGGTGCGGGCGTAATTTCATTTTTATTATTAAAATTTGAATTCATATTGCTGTTCTTGTTGTTATAGTTGTTTGAAGGAATCGGTGTGCCCGATCCAGAGCTGTTGTTGGCAGAGTCCGTTTTCGTCATTATCGGCATTTTAGGCAAATTAGGATTTTCTATCAACGTTGTCTGTATGCTTTTATCGCTCTGTGAGTGTGCGCTTCCACTGTTAGCGATACTAGATGTATTAGCATTATTGTTAATAGCGTTGTTATTGTTAAAACTGTTATTGCTGCTGTTGTTGAAATTGTTGTTATTGCTGTTGAGATTGTTGTTATTAGTTGCAAAATTGTTGTGATTATAGTTGTTATTGTTGTTGAATCCTGCATTGTTAAAGTTGTTATTGCTTCCAGTGCTGTTATTGTTGAAATTAAAATTTTTATTCTTATCATCTCCTAAACTTTGGTTTAATTGATTGTTTGGAAAATTAGGCAAGCCTGCGTTTAAAGAGTTCATTTGGTTCATAAAGTTTGGGAACATATTGCTTGGTAGACCAGGCATTCCTGCAGGAAATCCTCCAAGCTGCGAAGGTACCACTGGCATTGCGGGCAAACCAGGTATAGGAGGCGCCGAAGGCCCACTGGTATTAACATTTGCACCAACTGGATTTCCACCCATGAGAAACTTGGCAGGATTGAAATCTGACCTGAGTTTGTCCTCCCTGTTGCAGTACGCTATCCATGTGAATTCATTGAAGCCATAATTAAAATAGTCCGTTATATCTGCACCAGGCAATCTCCAAGGCTTATCTTTGAGTGACTCCAAATCCAATTGGGTGAGAGGCTTACCTTCAAAGGTTGCCACTTTATTGATATCTAGGCCCCCAGTACGCTGGTCATTGTCTAACGTTAGCGTTACCGTTGCGCTTTCTTTATCGCCATCCTTGTCTGTCTGACCAGTTACGGAAGCAGTTCCTGCTGGCATTTCTGAGCCTTCTCCAGTAGAGGTTCCCGAAACTTGCTGAATAGATGACGAGGTCGTTCCCACTTTGGTGGTAGAAGTTGTAATTTTGCCGTCATCTTCATCTGGTGCATTCACAATGATTTCAAAATCAGAGTCGCTGTCTTCCTCTTCGTCATTATCTTCATCATCATCATCATCTTCTTCTTCTCCTCCTTTATTATCACCATCTTCTTCTTCTCCTTCATTTTCTTCCTCTTCCTGTTCTTTATTGTCTTCCTTTGCGACGGTAGTATTTCCTGCCTTTTTATCGTTGTTAGAGTCTACGTCCATCGTGTCTGCATCCTTGATTTCTTTGGTTGCTTTGTTGTCTTGATGTTCCTCATCGGAGCCGTAAAGGTACTCGTCTTCATCTTCACTTGCCATTTTCTTCGACTTTTAATTGGCCTTGGTATCTAATATAAGCAATTTGGCGTAATCTATGAGAAAACAGCTGAATTGTCTTATGTTAGTTATAACTTCAAGATGTAAAGAAAAAAAGCCGAAAAAATAATGAAAAGGCGTGTCATGTGCGTATCATGTGATGTAAAGTTATAAGCAGAAGATCACCGAAGTTATATAACTCTTAAAAAGCTAAAGCCAATTGCACTTCTTACAGAACAAAAAAACAACCAAATTGCATCAAGAAAAATTAATTAAAGAAAAGAATTTGGCTAAATAGTGAGGAAAAGAAAGTGAAAATTTTAGTAAATCTCTATCTTTACAACTTCTCAACAATGAGAGAAGATGCACCACCACCACCGTTACAGATACCAACGGCACCAATCTTGCCGCCTTCTTGGTGCAAGACACTTAACAAGGTGACTATGATTCTGGCACCTGAACAGCCCAATGGATGACCAATTGCAACAGCACCACCGTAAACATTGACCTTCTTTGGGTTAATGTCTAAGATTTTGGTGTTGGCCAAGCCAACGACAGAGAAGGCTTCATTCAATTCGAAAAAGTCAACGTCCTTGATGTCAACGTTAGCGTGTTTCAAAGCCTTTGGAACAGACAAGGATGGAGCAGTAGTAAAGTCAACTGGCTCTCTTTCAGCTTCACCCCAACCTAAGATCTTGGCAAGAGGCTTCAAGTTCAACTCCTTCAATTTCTTTTCGCTGACCAAGACGACGGCGGCACCACCGTCATTTATAGGAGAAGCATTTGGGGCGGTGACTGTCCCATTTTCTTTCTGGAATACGGTTCTGGCGGCTCTCAATTTATCTTCGTTCAATTTAGAAGATTCTTCGTCAACCGAGATGGTGACATCTGGCTTACCTCTGAAGCCTTTGATGACGACTGGCGAGATTTCGTCCTTGAACTTGCCATCAGCATGAGCCTTTTGAGCTTTCTTGTAGGAGTCAATGGCAAAGTTGTCCTGGTCTTCTCTGCTAAAGTTATAGTCCTTGGCACATTTTTCGGCAGCAACGCCCATGGCTTTGCCATCGTAAGCATCGTTCAAGCCGTCTTTTTGGATACCATCGATCAAGTTGGCATCGCCAAACTTGTTACCGGTTCTGGAGGTGGCGAGGTAGTGAGGGGTGTTAGACATGGACTCAGCGCCACCGGCAACAACAATATCAGCAGTGCCAGTAAGAATGGTCTGGGCACCAACGATGATGGACTTCAAACCAGAGGCGCACACCTTGTTGACGGTGGTGGCTACGACTTTGTTACTCAAGCCGGCTTTCAAGCCCACCTGTCTAGCAGGGTTCTGGCCAACATTGGCCTGCAAGACGTTACCGAAAATGATCTCCTCAACGTCTTGTGGCTTGATCTCAGGGACCTTGGCCAAAGCGCCCTTGACGGCATGGGCGCCGAGATCAACAAAAGCCAAAGAGGACAAAGAGCCCAAAAAGGAGCCAACTGGGGTTCTGGAGGCGGCGACAATGTAAACTGGATCAACCATTGCTAGGGAGAACGTGCTGTGAGGTATGAAGGGCAGTGAAAGCGAGGGAGGGCGCTGTACTGGTATCTAGAGACTCGGGGAGTGTGTAGGGGACATCAATAAAACTTAGCAGAGATCAAGATGGGTACAACGACCGCACGGTGCAAAGGTATATACCGCCAAGTGTGGGCCCACGATCCTCTCGCGGTCCTCTGCCCGGCGGTGTGTACGAAGATACGAGTGTTCCAACACGGTGCGGGTAATGGATGCATATTCTTACCTAATTCATGGTTGTGTGCTCCGCTATGGCAGGGTACAAAAGCTTTTGCTACCATACATATGGTATATTCAGATTCCATGAGAAGGTATCCAGCATGCATGGGACATTGCAACGGCCAGGTTTTTGTACAGAGAACACTGGGCAGGTCTCGCAGGTGCCAAACATTGCCGGCCGGTGTATTGTGTATGCCATATTAGTCGGCACCTCGCTCCAGCACTTGTCTAGAGGCATATTTCGTAGCCGGGGATAGGTGGGCAAAGGCAGGAGCAAGTCTATTTTTGGCTCTATACTGGTTTCCCTAGACGGTACATTTGTTTTTTTGCGAGCGATCTGGCGCAGACAATTTATGCCAGATCACTTTGCTAGATCTACACAGAAAGGTCGTCTACAATAAAAATATATGTTAAATCAAGTGCTTTTCTGAGATCTATGTCCAAAGATGTAGATTAGGGAAGGTCGTGTAAGAGTTTTGTATATGGATTGGGGAACCAAAAGCTTTTCAGTGTTGGTAGTTTTCCGGCCTGGGAGCAAACGGTTTTGTAGTTTACCTACTAAGGGGAGTTAAGTCAGAACAGGATATACCACTTTGGCAAAGATTACCATAAACCTTTGAAAAAAAATATTTCCTTTTTCAGAGAACAAAAAAAGAAATCCAGGAAGAAAAAAAACGCTTTTCTTGTGCGGATAGACTGTTTGGAATACTAGGCTATAATGCTCACGGCTGGTTTTAAAACGTAAAAAAACCGTATCAAAGTTAGTATGCCTTCTCCCTGGCATATTTTCTGGGGAAGAGAATGTTCAATAGTAAGATTGTTGCAACTTTTGGGCAGTGCTTACCAGAGGTTCTTGCCAGTGCCGCCTTCAGTAAAAGATGCGGGCATCTGGCGCACCACACAATGGCTTGACATTTCGGAATACTAATTAATGGTTAAGATGCAAACTCAACGATACAGGGTTGCACGGTATATACATTGTCTTGCTCGTTCGTTTGAGTCCGTTGGCCTTTTTGCCGCAGTTGCTTATTGTTGATGGAGTCGGGTGAGAAGGGCAGATAGAACACATCTGCGGACGGCTCGAAGCAGCAAAGCGACCAGCTGGCGGGTATGCTGGAGTGGCATCTGAGACAAGGGGCATCGCTTTAGATGCGAGTGCTGGCTACTGTCCGTAGGTGTCTGTTCATCTTTTGGCGGTGGGAGCCGCCTAAAGTGGCAAGCCGCCCATGTGTTTTCGCCGACAACAGCAGCCTGAAGAAGAGCGTAGTGTATGATTTCAGCTAAACGGTCTGACGCCAATGCAGCATGTGACACAGCGATGATGCCTGTACATTTGCAAGACAGGATAATGCAGTGGCATTGTGAGACCGAATGAGGCCGAGTGAGACCAACTTAAGGAACGATGAGCTGAACAATAAGGTAGCCTATTAGTTATGTTTCAACTTCAACAGATGGTTTCAACTGGGGCCATTACCTAGAGCAACTTCTTCCACTCCCTAGTTCTCTGCACCCACCCCTAAATAACTGCCCACTGTCTGTCAAATTCCTCTCTTTTCCTCTCCTTTTCTTCGCGATCCTCATGTGTTTTGTGAAAAAGACTGGGAAGGCTGGCGGAAAAACTGGTAAATAAACTTTGCTGGAGCGCCATCGGCTATGCGCCCTCGCGCGCCTTAAGGCGCCAAAGAAGTAGACGGTTTGCCATTTGCTGTAGCCGCGCAGGCACCATAATCGACATCCTGCTTCTTGTCACCTACTTGCGCATCCGCTCGCATTGTCAAGAGGAGTATACGCAAACCCGCCATCGCCAGCACCATCAGCGCCAGCACCACTGGCACCAACATCCACCACCAGCGCCAGGACATATATATCGGTCGCTGTCTCGGATCCTTGGCCTGGCACTTCTGTTTTTCTGTCCTTATCTACCCATCTCATTTCTACAAACCTTAATCCTCAAGCTAGTTTCAGAACGCTGCCTCAGAACTCTTTTAGTCTTCTCCAGTAAAAGCAGCGCATCCTTCAAATCCTCACCTACTAGACAGCCAGCTAGCCAGTTAGTCAGGCCTTCACAGCACCTCTCCACACACAGACATTCTCTGCGCCAAATGAAGCAGTTTAATATTGCCCTCTTCACCGGTGCTGCCGCCCTCTACGCCAGCGCCGCCGACGCCGCCAGGGCCCACCCTACCATCAGCATGAATTCCAACGCTGCAGTTTCTGCTGCTGCCGTTTCTGCTGCTGCCGTTTCTGCTGCTGCCGCCAACGTGACCTCTAGCGCCTACTCCTTCAGCAACAGCATCGCCGGCTTGACCTCGTCCAGCGCTGCCGCCGTTACTTCCGGAGCAGACGTCGCCAACGCTACCTCGGCCACTGGCGGCGGCAACTCCACTGCCATTAGCAGCAATTCCACTGCCATTAGCAGCAGCAACACTGCCATTAGCAGCAGCAACACTGCCATTAGCAGCAGCAACTCCACCACTTCGGCCTCCTCGATAGTGTCGTCGTCCTCAGCCTATGCCAATGGTACCACCAGCCTTCCGCTCAACAACACCTCCACGCCAGCCTTGGTTACCTCGAGCACCCCGTTCGGCAACAGCACCCCCACGGCTCTTGGCTTAAGCTCGTCAGCCTCCTTTGCCAGCAGCTCTGCCATCTTAATGCCTTTGGCTAACGCTACTTTTTCTGCTCCGCTTGCCAACGCTACTTCTTCCGCCCCATTTGTCAACAACACCTCTGGTTCATTTATTAACACCACTTCTTCTGTTCCATTTGTCAACACTACCTCTTCTGGTCCTTTTGCTAGCGTCACCTCCTCTGTTCCGTTGTCGAACCTCACTTCCACTTTTGCTCCGTTCACCAGCGCCACCGCCGCCTTGCCCTCGTTTTTGAATAGCTCTGCCACCCCTTCCATATCTGCCACCGTTGCCACCGTTGCCTCCTACGCCAACACCACCTACGCCAACACCACCTATACCAACATCACCTCCGCCAGTGGCGCCGAGTACACCACCCTTACCTCCCAGGAGTGCGCCAGCGGCGTCTGCTCTACCGTCGTCAGCACCGCCTTGAGAACCACTGTCGAGGTCACCCAGTCCGATGGTGACATCTACATCACCACCTGGGTGCCAATCTCCACCGAAAGCCCTACCACCAGCGGCTCTGCCACCGAAGCCGGCAGCACCTCGACCTTGGCCTCTACCCTCCAGATCACCGGCAACACCACCGGTGTGGTTGTTCCAGTCACTTCCACCGCTGCCAATGGCTCCGTCGGGGTCTCCACTTCCATCGCTTCTATCAACACCGCTGACCCAGCCTCTGGCCTCTCCTCTACTAAGGTCACTATCATCGGCTGCCACAACGGTATTTGCTCCACCACCACTTCCGGTATCTACTACTCTACTACCCAAGTCACCACCACTGACGGCGAGGTCGACGAGACCGTCTACATCCCTTACCCATCTTCCACCACCGCTGGTTCTGGTTCTGGTTCTTCCTCTGGTACTTCCACTGGTATTACTGCTACTGGCGCCGCTGCTGTTACTACTGGTACTGCTTCTTCCATCGCCTCTACTGGCAGCGCTGCCTCTTCCGCTAAGACTGGTACTTCTTTAGCTAAAGCCAGTGCTGGTATCACTGCTGTCTCTGGTTCAAGCGCTATTTCCAATGCCAACGCCAGCATCGCCAGCACCGCCACTAATGGCCCAATCTACGCCAACACCACTACCGTCACCAGCTCCCCAATCTATGCCAACACCACAACTGCTGCTCCTGCTTCGGACTACACCAGCATCGTTACCACTGTGCCATACAACCAGACTTCCCTTGTCACCGAGAAGAGCACCGCCTGGGTCACCTTCACCCACTGCAGCGGCGGCCACTGTGTCACTGGCTCCTCTGCCACCGTCTCTGATGTCTCCACCTACGAGACCTTAGTTCCAACTGCCACTTCCTTTGGCCTTTCTAGCGCCATCACCGTCATCAACAATGTCGAAACCACCTTAAGCGCTTCCAATTACGAAACCACCGAGGTTGTTGGCCACTATCAAAGCGGTAACTATAGCTCCCCATACTATTCCACCTACTCTACCACCAGCAGCAACATCACCTACGTTCCTGTGTTCACCATCATCGCTCCAAACGGCCAATCTGGCTCTGGTTACTTTACCTCAACCGTTGACTCTGCTAGTGTTGTTTCCTCCGCCACCGCTGCTGCCTCTGGTGCAGGTGCCGATACAGCCTCTACCTCTGTTTACGCTGCCGGTTCTGGCGCTTATGCTACCACCCCAGGCTCTTCTTACATTGGCTACTCTTCTGCTCCTGTCGGCGGCGCTGCTTCTTCCTCTTCTCAATACAATGGTGCTTCTGGTGTTATTCAAACCGTGAACGCTGCCGCTTCTCTCAAGATTGTGCAGAATGGTAACATGCTTAGAAACGTCGTTGGTATTGTGCTTGCTAAAGTCTTTACCATCTACTTCCTCTTATAACTTATTTGAGGCTCTTGTATATTTTCCATTCTACTCCACAATTTCCCCTTTCACACATTTATCATCTTTTTTAAAATCTCCATCAATTCCCCTCCAAAAACAACATCCATAACACCAACTCACCATGCATTGTTCCATTTTACTTACCAGCATCCAATCTTTTCTTTCCTCATTCTAATCCAACTCCGTTAGACTTCATAGAAACTCTTCTGGTTTTTGTTCTTTTGTTGCTTTGTTTGTATAAGTACAAACATTTTAGCTCTTTACTTTTACCCCTTCTTGCTTGTCTTCTATTATCAATTTTGTTATCCTTTAATTTCGTTTTATTTCTCATGTTACTTATATACTTGGTTTATCGATCTATATCTACAATAAAGTTATAAAGAAATTATAAAATCTGTTCTTCATGTAATTATAAACCTGATCATACCTATTTTTCGAAACACTTTTTGTTAGTTTGCCGACGTACTAAACCTTCAAGCTACTTAACCACTACAAACGCTTTTCGTACTTTTATAAAACTGCTCAATTTAAAAAGGATGACTGATTTACTATAAAACTAAGACCAAAGAGATCAACGCTGGACGTAAATCTTTGCAAGTTTCTGCTTAACCATTGCTCTCAATTGTTCATGTGGTATATTGTCTACTGAGTCCGTGGTCTCCTCCTCGAGAAACTGTGCAAGTTCCTTTGATGACGGAGAGTGCTTGGTGTCTTTGATCAACTCTGTGATTCTGTCCAAATTAACCTTCTTTTCAATGCCGCTCAAAAATTGACCAATTTCAATGTTCTCATGATTTCCAAGCAAATTGCTGAGAATGTTGGTATGAATGCTTTCGCTGGATCCATAAGCATAAACGTTAACGTCCACGGCAGAGTGGCCATGGGTGGCCCATCCAATCTGTGCTCTCGTGTTTATCATTTGAACAATAAAGTCCTGTGGGGCGTGTTTGTTAGCCACCAAGCTCTCCAACTCCGAGTCTTGAAGGTTGGTTATCCCCAAGTGCGTCTCAACCTGTGCAGTCAAAAACTGTTTCAACTTGTCGGCATCCGCTGAGGAATTTTCCTTAATATAGAGCTTAATTTTGTTGGTCAAGTATTCTGATGTGTGGGTAGCGTTTCTCAAAACTTCCGGTATCCAAAGGTAGTCTGGGTAAGTTTCCTGTATCTGCTTGGCCACCGACAACCCGCCAGTCTCATGGTCACTGGTACTCAACATTACGGTATCAGCCTCGTCGGCAATACCATCAACGAACTGCTTTACAGCTTTGAAGGCTTTGTCAAACGCCAAGACCTCATTGACTTGAGCAACTGGGTCGTTAAAATGTCCGCCGTGGTCAATTCTAGAGCCTTCGATAAGCAAAAAGAAACCTTTGTCGCTATCCTTAGTCTTTTCGTGAAGAATGTTCAAGGCAGTGACAGCTTGTTCTTCCAATGATGGGTACACTTTGGAGTCTCTGTCCAAGTCAAATGGGATATCTGTGTCTGCGAGCAAACCCAAGAGAGGTAATTCGATATCAGGGTTTTTGCCTAACTGTAACTGGTCAAAAGAAGAACGATTACCGACATATGTCCATCCGTCATTGACTGCTTCGGTGATCAAGTTTCTATCGTCGGATCTGCACCCATGAAAATGACATCTGCCGCCTCCAAGAATCAAATCCACCATACGGCCCAACGGATAATATCCCAACTGGTGTTCAGCAATGAGATCCTCTTGAAATCTGTAGTCCACATGCGCCGAGAACGAAGCAGGGGTGGCATCGGTGATTCTGGTGGTAACAACCAATCCAGTCAAATAGCCTTCCAACTTTAAAGCTTCAAGAATAGTACCGCATGGACGTTTATCTGGAAAGACACCAATCGCACCATTGTAAGTCTTTGCGCTACAGGCAAATACGGTAGCGCCAGCAGCAGAATCGGTGACCAACGAGTCTGAAGATCTGGTTCGCGAGGACCCAATCAAATGCATGTCAAGAAAAAGAGTTTCGTTGTCAGGTAGATCATCTCTGAACTGGCGGAACGACCTGGTTAACGATAGCGAGGCTGGACCCATGCCATCGGTTACGAAAAAGACAATGTTTTTCTTTTTGGGCTTAGCTGGGGACCCAAAGTACGACGTAGAGCCATGAATGATGCTGAAAACCACTAGTTGCGTACAAAGGCGGTTAGTATGGGACACAAATCAAAAAATTTTAAAGGCAAGCAGCTAAAAAGACTGCCACCACAACTTACAGGCAAAAATTATCAATAAAAAGGCGCTTCTCTTGAGAAATGGCTTATGCTTAGACTTTGCAGGCCTGTTTCCGAGCAAAGCCTCTGTCTCCTTGTGAGTCGGAAGTAGCGATGAGAGATTTGGAGACATTTTTGACACTATTTTATAAACGTTTTGCTTTTCAAGAATGGAGGAGCCTGGATGAGTTGAGAGCAAAGGGGGAAGGGGGCCCGTAGAAATAAACGCGATAGAATCATAGCATATACTAACGCCCAGCGCTTCCCCATACCATCATCATTCCCGCCTCTTTTACAAGCTGCGCTTCTTATCAGTACATGCACGTGGTCATCAGGCTAGACGTCACATATAGTGCACGCCTGCTCTGGCCACATGCTGGTCTTCGTTGGCATAAACTAGTGTTATTGGCGGTGTCACGCACGGATACATATTCTGCATTGTTCTCCGAGATTCATCGGATTGCCCTCCTGGATCACTAGCTTAGCCTCTCTCAGACCGTCAAGTACTGATTAGGTTTATCTCCAGGGTGGCCTTTCCCCTGCTTGTTGGGCTCTCGATTTCTCTGGTCTGCTAGAAGGTGGCGCTACCCGGAAATATCTGAGACAGTAGCGTACGAGTGTCAGGGCTTCAGATCATGGAGTGCGTATACTGACTTTTTGCTCACATAGCGCCAAAAGCGCTTCCTCGCGCTTAGTATGAGAGTTTTTCAAGGTGTGCGGAAAATAACAAGTTGCATTAAGTTTGGTGGGAAAATAAATGTTACCACTCTGTAAACATCGTCTTGAGACTAAATAATCCTAGCTATTGACTATCCTTGTGTCTAACTTTTAATCCTTTTGCACCGGAATTTTTGAGGGCTTACAGAATAGCGTCTAGCGGTAAACAGCAATATTGTGATTTTTAAATCCCATATCCAACAGTTCATACCAGGTAGTTATTTTGACACTCTGGATCCAAAACCTGTATTAAGAAAGCAAGGCCAAATAACATCACCCATATAACAGCAAATATCATATAAAAATGGTCGCAGTTATTCATTCTTCAGCATTGAGAAAGAAAAAGAACTTGAAAAAAGGTATTCAGTTCACATTAATGGTGGTTGGCCAGTCTGGTACTGGAAGATCCACCTTTATCAACAGTTTATGCGGACAAGAGGTGGTCAAACCATCTTCCACGATCCCTGACCCACAAGACGACTCACTTGACAGAGATCTCACATTGAGAACTGAGACTGTGGAATTAGAAGATGCCGAAGGTGTCAAAATCTCCTTAGCGATCATCGATACTCCAGGATTTGGTGACTCTATCGACAATGAGGCCACTTTTGGAAAAATCATTGATTACATCAGACACCAATACGACGAGATCTTGTTGGAAGAAAGCAGAGTCAGAAGAAACCCAAGGTTCAAAGATGGCAGGGTTCACGCATTGCTATACTTTGTTGTGCCTACCGGTCACGGGTTGAGAGAAATTGATGTTACCATAATGTCCAAACTCGGCAACTTGGTCAACGTTATTCCAGTGATCTCCAAGAGCGACTCCTTGACCCGTGAAGAACTTGATCTCAATAAAAGATTGGTTAACGAAGACATAAAGCACTATAAAATCCCAATCTACAGCTTTCCATACGACTTGGACTACGACGATGACGAGACCATTGACGCAAATGCCTACTTGAAGAGCTTGATCCCATTTGCCGTGGTGGGCTCCAACGACACATTCGAGACCGCCGATGGATCAGTGGTTAGAGCCAGAAAGTACCCTTGGGGTGTGATTGATATTGAAGACCCTGAGCAGAGTGACTTTATCATCTTGAGAAACGCTCTTTTGATCAGTCACTTGCAGGATTTGAAAGAATACACCCACGAAGTGCTCTATGAAAAATTCAGAACCGAAGCATTATCTGGTGTTCATGATGATATCGGCGATGGCGAAAGCCACGCGGGCACTTTCGGCTCTCGCGGACCTATTCCGTCTGCTGCCGATGGCGACGAAAGCTACGCAAGCCCTGCAGCAATTAACACCGCCAGAGAGACTATCAAGAGTAGGTCTGCATCTGTGGGTAAAGGCAGTGAGGGCTATTTGGCCAGAGAAGAACAAATCAAATTGGAGGAAGAAAGATTAAGAGAGTACGAGGAAAAGGTCGAGAGGGAAATGTTGAGAAAGAGGCAAGAGTTATTGAACAGAGAGAAGGAGTTGAGAGAAATTGAAGAGAGATTGGCTAAGGAAAGGATGCAGTCACTTGCAGTTAGCACTGCTGAGGAATTTTAAATCAGCTGTAATAATCAAGCGGCAACTTCCTAACTTTTGAAAGCTTTTTAAATATCTGAAATTGCCATTTTGAATACTTGTCAACTACATGTTATACGCAAGAAACATCAAATCTCTTGGTAAAATTGCACGGTACCATCTTATGCTCTCGCTGTAACTGCCCTCTCATACTTGTCACTCTATATAAGCCGAAAATATAATCTGTCTTTTTTTTTACACTTTTAATCAATCTGTGCTCTGCGTTCTTTTTTATCGTTCCTCATTCCGTTTCATTTGTTTGTTTTTCTTCTTTCTCTCAATCATTTTCATGCCTTTTTTGATTTTCTCATATATACGAAGTTTAATTCACTTAATTTTATCTACACTTTCATGTCCGAACAATATTTTTGTACTGTGATCTGAATACATGGCTGCCATATAAATAATTTTTAAAATAATTTACTGTTTAAGGATAAAATGCTAAGTGTAAAGCCTTTGATTAGTGTCAAACGTTATGACCAAAATCATAACAATGTCTGCAGGCAAGGCCCACTAAAAAAAATAATAATAAATCCGCACCAAGTAAAACTAGTTCTATAGGAAAAAAGCTAAAGCATAGATCAAATTTTTATTTAAAAAGAAAAGAGACTTATAGAACAATTATGATAAAATGCAGCTTGAGATTAAAGTAAGCTGCCGGTCAAAATACCGGTTATGTTAATAACTGTCAAACCAAAAATGAACCAAAATAAAATGAAGCCATTAGAACCGCCAAATCCGACGCTTGATAGCAACATCTGGAGGCCAATAATTGTCAAAAATCCACTAGTCAAACTCATTAAGCATCCAAAAATCAAGTCAATCTGACTTTGGTCAATTTGCTTAAAATCTTTTGGCAAAATTTGTATTGCGAGAAGCGCACCAAAGGGCTGAGAAAAAAATCCCAACCCGCCCGCAATAAGTACTGCTTTAAAGCGGGAGTTCATCGACAAGTAGAGAGGGAGCGCCATGCTGAATCCCTCAGCAATGTTGTGTATGGCCAATGACAAGAAGATATTTATGCTCAAGCTGGAGTCTATCTGGGAAGTAGCGTAGTAAATGAAACCTTCCGGGAACTTGTGTAGCGAAATAGCCAATGTGGTTTGGATGCCAATGGAAAACAACTTTGAGACAGAGGTGGTAATGCTCTTGTGACGATGATCATTATGATGGCGCTCGTGTTCGTGTATTCGTGAGCTGTCTACAAGCATTAAGTCCTTGAGCGAGGAAGAGTCTTCGGCAAAGTCTTTGGCACTTGCTTTGCTGTTTAAAGAGCGATGCGCGGATGACGGATTAGTTGGCAATGTGTTTCGTAAAGCGTCCTCAATGTTATCAGCATCAAAAGCAGCCTTGTCCTTTGGCGAGTATGCTATCAAAGATAAATTGGACTTCTTTTTGGAAAACGGATGCTTCAAGTACTGCAATGCATTGAAAGACTGCAATTCGTCGTACCTTATTATGGAGCCTGTTTGAGATTCAATTTTCTGGATCGGACCTTCTTCATTAGAAGCATTTGAGTTACCAGCTTTTACAGTAGTTGTAATCTTTGGGTTTTTCACAGCAACGAGAAGAGGTGTTTCTTCGTTGTTATCATGCACATTGTTTTCAGGGCAATGATTCTGGTGATAGTGTTGATGCTGCTCGCGCTCATTGGAAGTTGTACTGGTAGTCTTTTTAGTACCTCTGTCCTCTTCTTCTTCTTCTTCTTCTTCACTATTACCATTATAAGAAAGATTAGGATCACCATTAATCGAATTATATGTATGGTGATTAACCGGGGTATTGAAGTTTTCAATATCGATTTCCTCGTCCGGGGACTTGAGAAACGACTGAGAAAACGACGAGCTATGGTGGTCGTCATGCTTTTGTCCGTGACTCTGGCTATGGGAGTCATCCTCTTCATTACCATGGGCACAGTGTATAATGCTCTCACTGGTGAAATGATGGATGACGGTATTGATGCCAGCAAATATTAAGATTCCCGCAAGGTAGCAAACGATTAAGATGGCGTTCAAGGACTTTGGGTGCTGGGACAAATAGCGGTGCGAGGTCAAATAGTCCGAGGCTTCCGGCAAGAGCTTGGTAAGGGAGGTGAATATAAGAGAGCCCGAGGAAATGCTAAGACAGGCAACTAAAAAGTTACCGTTGGTACTGATCTGGAACTTGTGCCTTCTGGCGAGAAAAGGAAACAACTTGGCATAGATGAGGTCGGTGTAGATGATGCAGCAGCCGATAAGACACATGAGAGAGGAAGAGAATGTCAATAGCCATCCCTGACTGCTACTGGAGATGTCGTCGAACATGTTATGATAACTGTTATGGAAGTGGCGACGAAGGCAATATGGAGAAAAGAGCAAGATTGACCTGGGCAAATGTGGGCGGAAGAACGTGTGTTTATATGGGCGATGCCACTGCTAGGGTGCAATCTCCGAAGGACGCTCTGGTTTGTGCGTATGTGTTGACCAGGCAGGACTGTGCTAGTTATGACAAGACAGCGAGGACGGTGTGCTAGCGGTCTATACTTCTATGCTATGTTGATCTACGGAGTCTATGCTAATAAGCTGTTCTCGGTACGCGCAAAGTCAGACGCCATGATGTCTGAAGGCGCAGATCGTTAGCAACCACCCTACCCTGGTGGTTCTTATTATGTAAGCCACCTCTGCGCGGTGGCCTTCCGCAAATGCTCGCTCTGGACTGTCTCCTGTCCTGTGCTGTAGCCCGGCGCTAACATCAGGCATCGCTACCTCTGCGACTGTCACGATGTTAAGACTACTATCGCACACGGCAGAAACATTGCTATGAACAACAATAGAGACATATTCTAAAAATTTAGAATACGTACTCAAAATAATGTCAGCAAACAGATTCCAGGGTCCTGCTTTTTCAGGGTAGCAAAAAAAGGAAACAAAAAATATTGGACGCTGTGAGATTCGAACTCACGCCTCGAATGAGACCCGATTGCACAACATTACAGTTGAAGAA
>JASTUX010000043.1:0-30583 GCA_031125595.1 Saccharomycopsis capsularis
AACAATAGAAGATCCGACATCTACTACACCACCAAAATCGCCTCCAGCAACATCAGCTACGAGGCCACCGCCAAGTCCGTCAGGGAAAGAGTGGAGATTGCCAAGCAATACATTGGTTACATTGACCTTGTGTTGCTCCACGCACCATTGGGTAACAAGCAAAGCAGATTGGGCGGCTACCAAGCTTTGCAAGAGTATGTCACTGCTCATCCAGACAATATTAAGTCTCTTGGTGTGTCCAACTATGGCGTCCACCACTTGCAAGAGTTGTTGGACTGGAACGGATTCAAGATCAAGCCTGTGCTCAACCAAATTGAATTGAACCCCTGGTTGACCCATAAGGACATTGTAGACTTCAGCAAAGAGCATGACATTGCTATTGAGGCCTATTCTCCATTGACTAGAGGTAAAAGAGTCGACGACCCTGAAATTACTGCTCTTGCCAAAAAGTACAACAAGACCAACGGCCAAATTTTGATCAAGTGGTCATTGCAGAAGGGCTTTATCCCAATCGCCAAGACCGAAACACCAGCAAGAATTCATGAAAATTTTGGTGTGTTCGATTGGGAATTGAGCGATGAGGACGTTAAAGCGTTGACCCACGATGACGATTACTGGGTTTCTAATCCTTCTTGGGACCCTACCAAATATACCGGTTAGGTCAGCGCTGTGTAAAGGAGCATCTATATCCTATTATAGCATAAATCACGTAATATACAACTATAGAATGTCAGCTGTAACCAGATTTGCCACAATTGTGCTAGTTGTAGGTCTCGGAGTGCACAGAAAACACCCGCCGCAGCGGTATATTGTGGATACCGCAACCAAACGCACCACGACTTTTCATCATGTCATTGGGTGATGAGCACTCTCATAGGAGTTTGCTATAGCAAACTATAGTCCTTACCTTGCTGGCCCCACATGTGTCAATGTGTGTCAGTATGATACAGATACTCTGCTGTATGTCTCATTACTATGATGGATTATATCGAATAGCAATTTGCTCGCAGAATGAGCAAAGTGGCAGAACATATGGGTATAAATATAGGTATTCTCTCCTTAAAGCTTTTCCCAGTCGCTATTGTTTTTTCTTTATTGTTATTTTTCCTATTAAAAATTAGTATAGCTTAGGCTTTTAGAACCTTACAATTTATTTTTTTAACACATACACACACAAGATTATTTAAAAATGACTGCCGCTAAATTGGTTGAATTGAACAACGGGACCAAGATTCCTCAACTCGCATATGGTTTTTATCAGGTTCCACCAGAAAAAGCTGAAGATCTTGCCTACCAGGCCTTGAAGCATGGTTTCAGACATCTCGATACTGCCGAGGCTTATCAAAACGAATTACAAGCCCTTAAGGGTATCAAGAAATGGTTGGATGAAGACCCAAAGAACAATAAAAGATCTGACATTTACTACACCACTAAGGTCAAGAACGATAGAATCACCTATGAAGGCACCCGTGGTAGTGTCCAAGAGCGTGTCAACCTCGCCAAGGAATTCATTGGTTATGTTGACTTGGTTCTTATCCATGCCCCATTGACCAACAAAGAGGGCAGATTGGGCAGTTACAAAGCCTTGCAAGAATTCATTGAAGCTCATCCTGAGGAGCTTAAGTCCATAGGTGTCTCCAATTATGCCGTCCACCACTTGAAAGAGTTGTTTGAATGGGACGGCTTTAAGCTTAACCCAGTGGTTAACCAAATTGAACTCAACCCATGGTTGACCCATGCTGATATTGTGGAGTACTCCAAGTTGCACAACGTCCACATTGAAGCCTACTCTCCACTTACCAGAGGCAAGAAGTTTGACGACCCACAAATTGTGGAATTGGCAAAAGCCTATGGAAAGACCCCAGCTCAAATTTTGCTTAGATGGTCTTTGGATAAGGGCTTTATTGCCTTAGCCAAGACTAACCATGTCGAAAGATTACCAGAAAACATTGAAGTATTAGACTTCGAATTAAAGAAGGAAGACGTTAAGAACTTGTCACATGATGACCAATATTTCCTTGCCCAACCAGGCTGGGACCCAACCAAGTACACAGGTTAAGACTAGAGTTGCCTCTAGACTGATTTAAGGTTTTGTGTGTACTCTAGAATGGCAATGTTTAATAATTAGAACTTATAACTAGAACTTGATAAAATAAAATAAACAATGCATAAAAGCAGTGAAACTTGTGAAGTATAAATAAAGCACATGATTACAAAAAAAAGAGAACTGAAGTAGTGAATTAGCCAAAAATGCGCAACATTTCTCAGCAAAGCAGCTATCTTCTTTCGCAGGTTTCCCTCTTGTTATTCTCGCGTCCATAACATTATAGCTTCGCAGGAGAGAACTATTGGTCATAGCGCGATAGACCGGCATTAGCATCGTTGAGAAGTCTGTTCCTCGGTATTTGAACAGTATGCGCAGGTACGGCTTGCCGCAGTCGCAACTCTATTGGGAAGGCCAGCAAGGGAAACGAGAACTCTAGGTCGAGCCTTTTATCGAAGCCGAAGGACAAAGGATACTGGTAGATGTATACATGGCTTAAGTAATATAATTGGCACGGCTACTCCAACAGAATCACCTGCCTTTACTGATTTATGTTAACAGATAGCGCCCGCAAACCCTATGGCGGCTCAAAAGCTATTACAGATAGTACGTATCGGTTTGGCCATTTGGGGGTGCACTAAGGCTAAAATTTCCTGCCCAAGTTGAGAAAAAAAGAGTTCATTATGCCTTTGGTTTTTTGCTCCTTGGCTCCTATTGCCGAAAGAATTAGTGATATTTGCAAGAGCGTATTCGTTCAGAAAGTTATTCATTAAAAGTTTGACAAAACTAATGAAAACAAAATGGGTTAATATACTAATGGTGAGATTGCTCAAAGTGCTTGAATTACTCTATCGATGTGTCTTCGTTTACACTGAGTTGTGATGAGAGCTTCTCGTAATGGTAAATTTTCTAGGAAAATCTGGTATGTGGCCTTACAGTATTTGGGTATAAGCATTCTCAATATTATTAGAACAACTACAGATAACCCCATTAATGGGCAAAAACAGCCAGTGAGCCAGCATAGATTTTACAAGCATTTCTGGCATATTTGGGTAATAGCGTCTTGGAATTAAAATAGTAATTAAGTAGCTTTTCCAATAATGAATATTTCTTTCAGATTTTGTCTTGTAAACACACTTCTAACTTTAAATCCGCCTCATCCTAAACATGAAAAAGCTAATCCAACAACAAATAGTATTTTTAGTTCAGCGAAGCATTTTGCGCTGGTGTGGTATTGATAGCAGTGAAAACTCTAAAAGCGCCAAATAACAATAAAATGAATGAGGACATTGAGCTCATTAGGTCAACTGCAAGGATTTTTCCTTGTTCGTGCCGTTCGTGCTAAACATTTTACAAGCACACCAACATTGTATGGCCCATCCGCAATTGAAATGACATAACACGTAATATAATAACCAACGTACACAAGGTCAACACTTTGAGCAATTTGCAAATACAAAGATGAAACAAATAAGATAGCATTCATTTCCAACGAGTTCGCTCCATTGATTGAGCATAATAACCCAGCCTGTGGTTTAGCTAATTTAGGAACAATAAATTTTTCCAGTGCAACAAATTTCTTTATTACAGTGAATCCAAAAGAGGATACTATTAATATAAAAATTAGCCACTTTATGGTAGCTAGACTTGAGTTTTTTTTTCGGACAATAAGCAATTTAAACTTGCAATAAATGCATTTAAACATAAAATTCTCCCACCGTCGATTCTTCTCGACTTCGTTCTGGAAAATATAAGGTTGTCATGGAAGATGCAGCCTAAATTCCATCTATTATATTGGAGGAAAGAAGAAAAATTACAAACAGGGCAGGTAATTGCACTACAAATATCCATCTCCAGCCAATAAACTTTAGTATTGATCCCCAATTAGAGTGCCTAGCATCGAAGAAGCTGAGCACACAATAACAATATCCACAGCAAGGTGAACAGGGGATAATGGAAGATTGCCGCTAATAATGGTATTAATTAATGAGCATAGTCCGACTGAGTCTGCCTTCACAATTATTTTCTTAATAGACAACATTTCAACATTATATGCCAACAGAACCAAAGTAAGGCTATATAGAAAAACTGAAATGATTCAATTAGCCACGTCGACCTAAAATATCAGAGATTTTGCAATAAAAAGGCTGAAAAACCTTTAAAGCTAGTAGATAGAAAATAACTATTTTTTTCCATCTGACTTTGGCCAAAATCTGAAGCTATAGCATTCATGGTCGTGTAAATTATGGTGCTATATGAGGAATACATAAAGTTCAAGCGGCATAATATATTAATTATCCTCCAATTTATAGCATGAACTAACACCTGTCTTGAGTGGTTTGCCTTCGTTATTGTTTTTGCCATACCAATATAACCAAATCCTTAAGCAGTTGCACTGTTTGGCTGGTCATATGGTAAGTTCTGAAAGTATTTGACCCAAAGCAAATTATAGGTTGAATATAGAAGATGTGGCTTTGAAGAATAAGCTTTGTTCATTTCTGGAAGAACAACACTTTAGAAAATAAAGTCGAAAAGGGAGCTCAAATACCTTAGCTGCATCACTAAGATATACTAGGGTGGCTTTCTACTTGTAGCGACCTATTTTTTTTGTTTTCTGTAGCATAAGGTCTTTTTTAGAAAAGGCACCTGAGGCATATATCTTTCGCGCGCTCGGCACGGATATTTTTTTATCAGGTGCAGCGGCAATTTGAGATGCTGACCAAAAGCCGAGAATGTCGGCTCCGGACAACCCAAATCCCGAGAAGCCTATTCTCATTTGCATGTGCCGTACATAGTTCATGCATGATAAACACAAATAAGATTGCGTTGAGGATCGAAAAGAGTTTAAAGCAAAAATAAATAACACAAAGAACCAAGTACAACATAAGGATCTTATAGGCAAGAGTTTACAATTTACCTGTAAAAGGCTAATATCGAATTAAGTTTAAACCGGCTTCCGGCCGGATTTCAAGGAAGCGTGAAAATGACTACACTTAATAGACGCTTTGAACAGCAACCACTTGAAGAGGCACTTGGCTAAGGCCTGGGAGCTGCATTCGGAAAAGGGCACAGTTGGACTTACCGTCCATGGTTTCCACAATGTGGCAACAAGGGCCGTTGTATAAGGGGAGGGGTGAACCATGAATGCAAGACTAGCAATGAAATGTCAATAGCAGTTATTACTCAAAAGTACTCGTCAGGCCAGGTATATTTTCAAATGTACTATCTCTCTCTCCAAAAAAGAATTTACAGCTACTCTGGGGCATTTACCTTTCTTTTTTTTTCAAAAAGAAACCCAATATAAAGAGCAAGCTGAAAACCTCGTCTTAGGTATTGTGTGCCTTTTTATCACTTAGGCTGGGTGCCGAGAAACCCAATGGTGCCAAAACATCGAATTTTGAGCGAGGAAAAAATTATAATTCTAAACCAGTTCAAAGTTTAGAAATATTCTTCCTTCTGAATTATTATTTTAGGATTACTAATCCACATAGTTCTCTACACATATCATGCTGCTATCTCCTTTACAATGTTCCAAAAAACTGTTTTCTCTTCAATCTTGGCATATTTTTGTCACTGCTATTCCATTACCAATATATTGGCGGAAGTTCTTGGTGAAGTTTCGGCTGAATCTTGACTATTGCTGGTAAGGAAAACTTTCCTTAAATATCGTTGACAATGGTGACTTTGCTTCTATTTTGACTGTCTGGGAAGCTTTGGCTTCTGGAGCCGAAGCTGCTGCGTTTAATGAGTAGGTTCTTCATCAGCTACCTCCTCTTCTGCTGCAGATTCTAATTTTTGTAAGCATCTGTCAATTTTATACCATTTTTGGTTCGATTTATTAACCCATAAAGTAACAGCTTATCTGTAAGTACTCATTGTTTTTAAATATGTTTCACTGTTATATATTTTCTTACTATTCCTTTGCAAATTTCTACTTTCAACTTTGACTGAGTACTTAGTCTACATTTATTCTACTATTCTCCCTTCAATAAAAAGAAACTTTTTGATTTCTAAAAAATAAAATGTCAAAAATTAACATACAAGCTCTAGCTATCATATCTTTTTTGTTGAAAAAAGCTTGATTTAGCTAAAGCTTGTGTTTCTTTTGCTAATCGTTGTGGTGGACAATATATAGTATTACCGCAACTGCAGTAATGAGCACTTTTTGGCTCCATATATTTTTCCTATTGCCTCTTACCCCACAATACTTTCTCACTTCGTTTTTTCCTATCCCTTCTTACAAACATGCGCCCTTTTCTTCTTCCTTTCAGTCATCTCTTTTAATTATTTCTTTTGTTGTTTCTTTTTACTAATTCTTTTGTTATCTCTTTTTATTATTAACTTTGACCGCCTGTGTGTTGACTATTTTTATGGCACATCTTTGTCTACATTTCTATCCTTTTGTATAATTGCATACAACATCTTATTTACACTACCTTTCCATCATACACTTTTGTGTATTTAATTTCAAGTATATTACATATTCAGTTTAGGCTTATCTTGAATGGCAAATAGTATCCTACATCAAAAGCTTTATAGCTATTCTGAATCTCAAAATGCGGAGGCTTCTTATTAGAAGGAGCTCGAACTTATAGTTGTGCACCTATTCGGGTCGATACAAGATCATATATCACAAAGTCACAATTGCTCAAAATAAAAATAAAATACTTTTACAAGTACAAAAGTTACAAGGAACACAATGGTTTCGAGAAGGTAGCCAAGAACCTTCGTAATTTTTTTTGGTAATTCAACAGGATTCCCTTTGAATAAAATAAAAGAGGCGCGCAGTTTTCTTTAGGATTTTTGTCTGGCTATAAAAAATTTTCTCATGTTAATAGCATGCAAGATGCGATATTGTGTGAGGTTGGTTAAGAGAAGAGTGAAATAAAAAATGTCGTGGCTAACTTTAAAAATTTTTTTTATCACAGAGTCCGATAACTTCTTGTTGGCGCTAAATATATCTAATATTTCAGAAAACTGCATGCAACCTTCACTTTGTATCCAATGAGCATAATCGGCTAATTGGAAAATAGACTTCGCAGTACTTTTCAGGAAGCGGTGGAGGGGCATTGAAAATAGCAGCAAAAACACTGTAAACTGTGCAAAATTACCTTTATACGAAAATGCTATCAAAGTTGGCCTACATTGTTAATATCTCGAAACTTGTATGAGCTAGCCTATCGAGAATCCGCGGGCTAAAAAAATCGAAAGCCGGCCTTACGCTGTTTTTTCTTGGCAGATGCGTACCCGAACTTTTTTAGGACAAGTATTCGTTCGACAGAGCATGCATGTGCAAACCCTCTCAACATAAGATTCTGCATCCCGCTGGCAAGAGCTTTTGTAGTTACAACTAAAAACACTCTATCAAAGGTTGTTAAGACAACTTTACTTAATAAGTGTTTTAAAGCAAAATTTAGAGTACATTACCCTGAAAATAAAGTCAGTAAAACCTGATGGCTCAAAAAGAAGAAAGAAAATAAAAAAGGAAGAAAGAAATGGCAGAGCGCAAAGAATTCCTAAATCAGTGAATAGTAATGCAATACAAAAGAACCGCCATTAACTGTTAGGTAAAATGTAAGACTAAGATTGAAAAAAATCCAGCAAAGTAGTCCTTCAATTTCCGCCTCAACTTTTAGAAGTTTTTTGATCACAATTTTTGGGAGAACACTGGAGAGTTGGAAGTATTTGCAATATAAGTTTCAGAATAGCATCCAAGATGAACAATAGAGTGGCTACAATCTTGAACCGCCTTGTCAAACCTGGGGTTTCTTTTGTAATAACCTATTTTGCAGGTACAAGAGCAGACAACACTGGTGTGGAACTTGGGTCTTTCAGTGATAACATATCATTCACTGAGTGGAGCTAAGGGTGGAAATCAAGGCAGAAATAGAAAGGAGGCGAGGGAGAAAATGGTGGCCATGGTAATGGTCACTGCTGGGGAAAATTATGTCTTCTGGATATTAAATGTTCCTCATAACTATTGCTTGACTGATATTGATTTACATCAAGAAATACCCTCCTTTCTGAATATGGACTAACTAGAAATGGATCTAGGTTTGAAAAGCTTGACGAAATAAGTAGGGAGAGAAACAGAGTTTGCACTACAAACCGGCACCTTATTGGGCCATTACTTGTACAGCAAGCTTCTTTGGGGCGCTCGGTGAGAAAAGCGGGAAGAATACAGTATGTTGCCTTGCCACTGGATATTTTTAAAGCATTGAAACAATTGTTATTAGCAGAAATACTACCAAGGACTAATTTTTCTTTATAAAGTTCTATCAATATTAATAACCATTATGACCACAATTCAAGGAACCCGCCATTCCTATCCTTGGATGGTCAAGGGCCACTTTTCCAGGTTAAGAAACAGGGCAAACAATTATGGTATTATAGTCATCCTTATATACCTTATCATTGGATTTAGTTTTTATGATTTCTGAGAAGAAGAACCTTTGGCTGGTTTTATAAGGTTCACGTTGGCCTTACTTGGCTTAGTCTTTATTTGATTGAGATCCATATCGGGCCATTGTGAGAATTTTTGATTCAAATGACTTTGCACTTTTGTTTTATAGGCGTTTTTTAAAATCATTTACCCCCCAAAACAGTTCAAGAAAAAGCTTTTGGAAAACCTAATTTTATAATTTATCTTATTAAGTTTCCGAATGTATTTTACAAAAAAAGGTTTGGAAGGATGATCACATAATCGAGTTAATTATTATAAATATTCCTAAAACCCCATGATCATACATGTACCTTCAAGCCCACACAATCCCCTCCCCACCAAATGAGGGCCAATCACTCAAATTTTGGAAAAGTATTACTAGGGAAAATTAAAATTTAGCCGCCGAGATACAAAAAATGTCTAGATCTTTTCTGCCTATATGCCTACTTCTCTATTCGGCAAGTTCCAAAATTTTATTAGTTTTAGATAGCCCTAAAGTATTTTAGCAGTGAATTTCCTATTGATGTCTATTTAACTTGGAAACCCAAAGTGGTTAAAGAAAATAACAAAGGTTCACAGATAAAGAAGAAGTTTTTAGCCTTATTGGCAGAGGAGAACGAAGGATTGCCAATAGCTAGAAAAAACACGTTGAATGTCAAAATGGGAAGATCTGATTTTGATCCAGAGCATGCTGCATTTTTAAATCTGCTGCAGAATACACAAATAGCTGGATTTTTATTTTATAAACTCTTTTCATAAACTAAAATGTTGGAAAAAAGGCGAAAATTTTGACTTGAACTATTACTGTGAGGCTGTGATATGTGAATATTATGAAAGCTTGTCTTCTGCCGTAGTTTTCCAAACCAATTGTGTTAACTTTTAAAATACAAAATGAATCGTCTTTTTTTAACAATAAGGCAAAGACGGTTGCGCAATATTAAAGATTACATAATGGTAAACCTCCCAGTGACAAACAGGCCATGTGGCTTGTAGACATTGCAAAGGTGAGAAAATGAAGGTATGATGAAGTTAGAAGTTATTTCTGTGTTTTCTCTATACTCTTTGTCTTCCTTCTAACTAATAACTATATATGGTCCTATCAAATGGGGTTGGCCATTATATATCTGTCTTTCCTACCAGTAATAATCTATAGACTGTTCCATACTTCCAGATTATAGGTTTAGCTCCAGTTAACCCTGCAAAGACAAGTTCCCAACTTTTACAACCCCCACGTAATTAAAGTCTGCCAAATTATGCCTATGCCTAGCCCTATTTCCGAAAGGCCAATAAAAAGAGATTTTGTACAGCTCCAAGGCAAAAGAAATTTTTTTTCCTTTAATTTTAATTTTACACTGTAATTCGTAAAAATAAAACAAAACAAAAACTTGTCTTAGTTTCACTTCCTCATACAAAAAAGAGTTTCCACTAGCTCGAAAGCCGGCAAACATTCTAAGATGCTTGCATTGAGTGGTGTATAGTCTTTAGAAATGGCGATGCAAACATTGAGGAAAAAGGAATAATAAATATTATACCTTTGCAAATAAATTTTTTTATCTTCTCCCTTTTTTGGACTCATTTTAACTCTTTCGGTCGATTGTTTACAAAAAAAGTTAGAAATGTATGACTAGCTAGCAGACAGTGCCATGAAGAGGTAATGAAAACATTGTGTATTTATTTCTAGAAAACACATATTAGTTTTGTCAGTAAAGAAGCGAGAAGACTGAAAATAGGTGAAAAAAAATGTACATATCGCAATTGCCTTCCTTTTGTTTTGTCGGTAATTGCTGAACTACCAAGTTGTGTGCATAATGTATTGCACTATTACACTGGATTGTTAGTGCTAGAAGTAATGCCCTAGATAATCAACTCTTCCCCAATTGGCAAACAGTTCAACTGCACAGATGTAGGGCAAGAGGGAGTAGTTCAACATTTGAAATTAAACACACAAAAGTGTATGATGGAAAGGTAGTGTAAATAAGATGTTGTATGCAATTATACAAAAGGATAGAAATGTAGACAAAGATGTGCCATAAAAATAGTCAACACACAGGCGGTCAAAGTTAATAATAAAAAGAGATAACAAAAGAATTAGTAAAAAGAAACAACAAAAGAAATAATTAAAAGAGATGACTGAAAGGAAGAAGAAAAGGGCGCATGTTTGTAAGAAGGGATAGGAAAAAACGAAGTGAGAAAGTATTGTGGGGTAAGAGGCAATAGGAAAAATATATGGAGCCAAAAAGTGCTCATTAACACCTAATTCCTATAAATTGGCTATATAGGCGCGAAGCCATATATAATAGTAAAGTTTTCTAATTTTGGCAGATGTAAGTATGGTTTTCAAAGAGATCTTACTTAATACGTCATGCCTATGCTCTCTGATCTGGCTAAATTTACTGAAACTTGAATACTTCTAGTATATTTTTTTGGCTGGCTAAATTGTTTTTGCAAAGGGATATTTTATTACAGGCAAATTGTTCCTTTTTTCTTTCTTTCTGGTCTAAAAAAATTATTTTTCAAAATATTATTAATTTTGTAATACTTTGTACCCTCTAAAATATAATATTTCCCTGCTCCCTGTCCAACCCCTTGATTTCTTTAGTTATTTCTACTTTCTGTAGTTTTGTTTTTGCCTAACGCAAGTTTCATTTCTTGAGATGCCCCCCTTTTTTCTCATACCACATTGTTTACCACAATCAGATATTCTGCAAAACTTTTATTAAAAGGAGGAAATAAAAAAGGCAACATAATAAAACAATACAAAAAAACTTTAAATACACCTTATAGTTATGACTGCTTAAAGAGATATACAATAAAAGAAAAAAAAAGTTTTTTCTGTAAAAGTAATTATGTCCATTGATGAGCAAATCCTAAAATAGATTATTATTCCTAAGCAAGCTAATAACTTAAGTTTTGCAGATATCACAATCACTGTTTAAAATTTTATACGAAACATACATTGACCTAAAATAGGTGCAGAGTTTAAACTTCGGTATTATCTTAGAACATTCTGCAACTATGACATATCAAGTGCGAATCAAAACATTCTTTTTCCATTTTTGAAACCTTTGACTCTATCATTTCAATAAAACCTTGTGTTTTTGGGTATACTTTTATATGTTAGGTAAAGCTGTTAATTGTTATGCTTTTACTGAACTGATAAGTACAAAACTTGCAATATCAGGTTATTTCGGCTAAAATACGATTCATGACAATCCAAATTTTATTCATCAAATCCCAAAACAATATATATATATACCTTCTTCGGATAGCCGCAATATATAAAAAGGCATATTCTCCTTACATTCTTTATCTTAGGTCTTATTATGGAGATAAAATAAGTATATAAGCATACCCAGCTATCAAAGTTGTTCATACCAAATCGTTACCAATCACTCAAGTATGAAGACTTCATAACCCTTATTAGTCTCTACCTTAGAATTATATGCTGCTGCCAAATGCAATAATGCTGGCTGCTGGATGAATGTCTCAACTTTTATTGGTAGTAATCCTTCGACTATCGAAACTTTGTCTGCTCCAAGTAGTGATGTTATCATCAAGTCGACTATGTACCCTTATTGCAGTACCAATTGAACTTTGATTATTGTTAAAAACATGTTGGAAGCTACTTCAGATAGCCTAATTACTAAAGACACTGACGGGAAATCGAAAAATAGGCTAAAAGAACCTGTATCTGCTGAGATGTTGCTTCTGCGGAGTCAGCAGCTTCTTCAAGAAAGTCTGCTTTATCTGTTTCCGCTAGTTCTGCATCCTCTGCATCTTTTGAAGACCTTGCAACAAGTGCATTTACGGACAGATATTCTATCTTTGGCTTTTTTTAATCTTTATTTTAATATTGATGTAAAATATTTTCTTACTTGCTTTTCATCTATAGCTCTTAAGTTTTTAGAGATTAATCATTTATGACTTCTTTTGTTATTCTACAATTATTTTCAATTTTACTTAAGTATAAGCATCCAGTGAGCACGCTTTCTCTGAACTTTTTTCTGCCAATTATATTAAACAAGTTTGTCCTTTTGTTTCATCAAAGCAAGTAATTTTTGCAGAATAATGAATAGAAACTAAGGGAAATTCACAGAGGCCAATTGCCACTCAATCAAAAATTCGTATGCACTAAGATAATGGGACACATTTGCGCGAAGTTGAACCAGTCTATGAAAGGAAATTGAAATATAAAAATACAAAAAAACCTAAAAGCAAAAAGAAAGAAAATAATAGAAAAGCCAAATACCAGAGCTCAAAAGAAGAATATACATCAAAAGTGGTAATTAACCTTTACAAGTATCCTAGCAAGAGATCTATTGGAACTCAAGCTATTCGATGGCTAGCCTTTTTTCTTTCTCCTACTAAAAGAAAACTTCAAATTATGTAACATTTATAATTTCTAGAGAGCTATTTTCTACATTTCGTGGTACCAGTGTTACAGCAAAATCCACAAGAAACAAAAACCAGCATGGACGCATGACCAAAAAGAAAGAGGTCGTTAAGTATGAGGTGTTGATGTACATTAGACAACAGCATTATACATACTACATGAAACCTCGGTAAACATGACGAGATAAGCGATACATTATTTTACTTTCTAAATCCGGCTTAAATTTTGGCAAACCTCTATTAAGATAAAAAATCAGAGACATATCAGAAGAGAATAAAAAGAAAAAAAGGAAAATAAGAAGCCAAACAAAAAGTTATAGAAAACAAAAAAAAAATAGTAAAAAGAAAAGAAACAAAATGCAATTTTTTTTGATATCGGCATAAAGATTGATGTTATCATTTATTTTTATTTCGAATTTAGAATTAATATAAATATTTTTATCACCCCTAAATTTCTGAAAATGCAAAATTCCTTATTCGCTCCTACTCATCAAGCCACTAATAAACAGAAACAATAAAATTGAAAATGAAACCTTCCTGTCGAAACTTCGTCTCCGAACTGTGATGTCATCACCAAGCGGACATATTATCCTTGCTAAGGTGCTAATGACACTTTGACTATTGTTAACTATGTGACAGAAACTACATCTGAGCTATCCAACATTTCAGGCATTTATGGAAAAACTGGATACGCTTCTTTTGGCAGTGATATCCGTTCAGATGCTTCCTTTGCAAGGCCCTCTGCTTCTGTTCGTAGTAATCCATTCACTGTTGGGACTTTGTCTGCTCCGAGTGGAGTTCTCATTGTTAAGGCAACAGGTACTGCTTACCATGGTTCTAGTGAACTAGGCACAGTTACCAACTATGTTACTTAAGACATATCAGCCTTTTCTGTTGCTACTGAAGATAAAACTACTGATATCTGCTCCAATTGCCTCAATCTTTTTGGCTGCTTCTACTAGAAGTGTTGAGTTTGACTTCTTTGTCGTTATAGGCTCACCATCTCCGGGCAAGCTTGAATAAAAGTTTTTCAATTTTTTGTTTTATATTTTTTTCATATAAAGAAACATGTTAAGTGGGTAGAGTACAATTTAGCTCAGCATTTGTATTTAATAATATAGCTATATGAACACCTATGATTTATTTTTTATGATAATAGCGCTCCTCTGTGCCTGATGATGCTGTGAAATTCTGTTTAAATATATTTGCTTTGCTATAAAATAAGAAATAAGCCTAAGCCATTAATGGGCGTCTAAATGATCAAATTCAATTATTTTTGATTTTTTTCTGATGGCTTCGTAAAATGTTTTAGCTGTCAAAGAAATTTGCCTTGGTCGGGGAAGAACTTTGGAAAGTCAAAAGCCGATGACCCCGGTGCACCGGTGGTAAAAGTCGGGATCTGATTCTTTCCAAACCTGTGGTATTATGCGGCTTTCTCTGCAGGATTAGAAGTATGCAGGGTTCGTGTTCTCACCTATGTTACCATTCACTATCCACTGGGCGCCAAGAGATGCCAAATTATCTTGACATGAGGACTGCCAAGAGGCCAAGTGCTGTTATTTCTTGGCAACGCTGGGAATACTCTTTTTTTGAGCTTCAACCGTGACCGTAACCGCGTATCCCATCAATAGGATATATAAATGTGGGAAGTGTCACAAAAATGTGTATTATTGAGAACGATGGCCCAAACATCTATGCTCAAATTTAATTGCACCTGATATTTAGCTCTCCGTCTAGGCTTTCCACCTCTTTTGACAAGAAAATAGCGAAGCAATATTCGCGCACACTTTCATCGACTTGTTCCCAAGTGATCTGTGCGCAAAAATCTTAGCAGAGATATTGCAGTCAATTAAATTATTGTGTCAACACAAAATGTTTTCAAAGATTCAGAAAAGTTTTAAGCGCAAAGTTTTTCTTTCTTTATGTGTACTAAGCCAAGAGCGGTAAGGATTCTAGACAACAGGAATATAACTTTATCACGAGTTTTGTTTTTTCCGTAGTAATGGCTTTTATAATGGCTCGCATGAATAAGAAAATCATTTTTGTTTGGAAGCTATAATGCGAAACAGCCCAAAACAAGCTATTTAGTACAAATTTTCGTTTGACAAAATAACTGTTAGTATCTCCCGGATTGATGCTAAAAAAATAGAAGGTTTACTTGTCTCAGTGTAATGCAACTTTTTGGTGGGTGAAATTTTAAAAAGCTGCGGATATGGTATTGCTAATGCTCAAGATAGGGAAATTAATAGAAGTCACTACTACTGCAATCATGCAACACCGTTATCACTGTTGAAAACATACTTTCATTTAAGATCCTTGAGACAAAAGTTTAGGGTTTCTGTTAGTCAGTTACAGGAGTTCTCAAAATAACAATGTGCAAACCACATATAATACAAGAACTATATTGTAACTACAGTTATTTTGCAAATACGCCAAGACCCTGCCAAGCGACTGTAAATTCAGCTATTCAAAGGTTAAAATTTTGTAACCTAGAAGATATTCACTATTGAAAAAATTCCTAATCTTTAATTATTTGAAAGTGACGTGCTATTGTTTTTGTTACTAGAGCCCAAATTGTTGAACGTGTATATAATCAGATGCAACTTGAACTTTATCCTAATGACCAAATCATGAAGTCCACCTTAAAAGTCTCTGCTAATATGAATCACATAAAATCAGTTATTTTGGCACACCATGCGAGATTAGGGTAATCCGTATTTGAGTTTCGTTGACATTGATGAACGGAATATTTTACAGTACATTACTTGATCCAAACTTGAATAGGGGCAAGGATTAAACCATAAATATATATAGTTATAAGATATTATAAAACTCCATTACTCTTTTCTCTATATAAAGAATTATAAATGATACTATACAATTTAACTAAAGTGATTGTTCTTCCAACTTCCAATTCGTGTTCGGTCATGAGTACTGGCAATGCAAGCGTTGTTCATATGTTATTTTATGCAGGGCTTATTCTTACTGGTGATATGTATTGTTGTATTTGGGATATACGCTATTTGGTGAGCAAATTGCAAACTTTCCGCATAAGTGCAGCCTCTTTTTCTTTTCTTTGATCCCCGGACAGGCGAAAAACTCTCTTGATCTTGCCACTGGTCGGAGGTGCATGTCTTGTCTACCAAGAGAAGACTATTCAATACAAATAATATTCGCTACCATTGTCTTGCACTAAATGCATTGGATTTGAAGCTAGGGTTTCTAATGGGTATCTAGAAATAATAACAGTAAAACTTTAAAAGCAAAATTTCAGAAAGTAAATCTGCATTCTCGTTTTCCATTTCCGGAGCTTTTTTACGTAATGAATAAGCATTTAAAATCACAAAATTGAAAAAAAAAAAAATAAGTATGAACCTTACTATTTTAAATTTAAAATACACCAAACCTCTTTATTGGAAATCATGTTTATCTCCAAAATGAAAAGACGAAAAAAATTATGAATTTTTTATAAAAATGACAAGCAAACCGGGCAAACCGTAAACAAAAACAAAATAAAGAGAAAAATAAGCAACTGAAAATCAATCCAGACCGGGTATTTCAAATATGAGGAACTGGCTTTTCTGAAACGTCAAAACCTTTTTTTTCGGCTGTAGAAGAGCTCGTGTCGATGTCTATGTTTATGCCTTCAATAGCCGCATCTGAGTAAGGGATAATGTTCAATTTTTGGGCTTCTTTTTCTGTAAATGTGTTGTAATAGTCTTGCAAATCAATTTCCCTTAATTTTTGATCCGGCCAGCAATAGTTTACCAAAACGCACAAAAATATTGTAATGGCAGAACTAAACAAAACAGATCCATCATAAAAATGAGCCCAGCCAGCACCAATTTTTATGTTTGGATTTGCAGCATTGGCAAGACCGGGGATACCTGGAAAACATCCAATAACCCAAATTATCAAATTCCGATAATGAACACCATGGCTGTAATAGTAAGCACCTTCTTTGTCATAGGAGTACAAGTCGGATAGCTTGATATTCTTTCTGCGCTTAATAAAATACTCTGCAATATAGATACCAAGGGCGGGGCAGACAAAAACAGAAAAAGAGGTTATTACTGTCAAGAAGCTTGAAGAGGTGTTGTAGAATGTCCAAGGACAGCAAGCCCAAGCAAGTAAAAGGATAATAAAGGAGCCTCTTCTGATGCTAATGTACTTTGGCAAGATACCAGCCAAATCGGTGCCACCACAGATGGCATTTCCAGTAACATTCATTGCAATGTGGCCCGCTAGGATACCGAGAGCGCAAAAGAAAACACCAGCTCTGGCCTTGGAAGTGTAGCCTTCTGATTCAAGAATTCTGGTAAAAATATCAGGAGGGAGCCAGTACTCCTCACCATATACACCCTTTAAGGCACTTGTGGTGATGAGACCGGTTAAAGGCACTATAGTGCCCATTAACAAGTTTCCAAAGTACATGCCAAGCCATGGCGTTTTAGGAGATTTGGCAAATCTGGAATAGTCGGCGGAATTCATGATACCTGATGTGATACTTCCATACCAGCTAGTGATACCATACATCCAAGCCCAGCCATGGGCAGCCAGAGATAATTGTGTGGATGCTTGCATGAGAGGTCCATTGCTTCCACCATTAGCAGAAACAGACCAAGCAACGAGACCAACAAACGACAAGAAACAAGAGATGGTTCCAACGTGCAAAAGAATATTTGTATGCTCTGGTCTATAAATAAAGAAAGGAATGTTGGAGAGCTGAAAGAGAATGAATCCAACTAGCTCTTTATCAGTCATTGGGACTGAATCAGAAAAATGGTTTTTGTGCTCTAGCCATTGTTTAGACCAGCACTCGAGGATGCTATTGATTAAGAGACCGCCGGTCCAAGCGTGCGATGCGTAATCGACAATAGTTAACAAAATACGGAGCACAACAGTAACGTAAAATCCTCTGACTCCAAAAACCAAACGCTGAAAGATGGTGTAGCCGATATGCCAATCGTAACCTGGTGCAGCAATGAGCAAGTAAAGCGTGGATACAACCATGTTTGCGATAACAATCACAGCCATGGTTTCACCGACGCCCAAGCCAAGTGAAAGTAGAGAGGAAGCAGCAGACCAGGTGCCCATGGTAACATTTCCAATAGCGAAAAAAGAGCAATAATCCCAAGCATTCCAAATGCGGCTACTGACAGCAACCGGCTTAATGTCTTCGTTTTTCAAGTGAGTGACCTGAGCACCACCGTCTTTGAGCACTAAAAAGTCCAAAAAGCCCATTTCCGAAACAGTTGTAAGGCGCTGGTAATTTGTTTAAGGAAATTAGGTTAATTTTATCATATACCTTTATGCCTCTGACTGCTATGAAGGATCCTTGTGACTTTATATGACGGTGAGGCTCTTTGGGCTAATATGAACGGCCATCTGCTATCTTGTAGGACCTCCAAACTATTATGCAAGATACTTTCCCAGATATTCATAGGCCAAGATGCTGTAGATTCAAATGGCTTAGGCTCATCCGGGGGCGCATGTCGCATAATCAAAGGGACAACGTGATTGAGATCGCCAGACAGCGATAAGAAAGTCGGCTGGAGACACCCGCATGATCTGTTTGAAAGGGTTTGTAGACGACTGGAAAGGGTAGGTGGGGACGAGAGAGCAGCCTTATCAATTTTGTAGAAGATACGGTACTTGGGAAGCATATCTGCTAATTCTGATGGTGTCCCTTATTCTTCCTCGTCGGAGCGCAGCGGATCCTGCAGACACACCGAGAAACGGACAAAGTTATCCGCCGGCGTATGTGCCTTCATCTGCGTAGATTGGCATAAACTGATAAGAAATATTATTGCTGCAATATGTCAAGGTCTGTCTTTGTAGGCTCTGTCCTGTTCTTTTGTTAGGTGTTTTCTAACTATCGGTGAAGTGGCAGTATTTTACCTCTACTCTTGGGGAGAAAGCATGAAAACAATTTAAGTACCAGGGTGAGCATTTTCAAGGATCAAAACCCGAGAGCCCAATGGTAAATGCATGAGCCCAGGCGCGGTAGAGCTGGTGCAGGTGCAGATAGAAATAAAGTTCACGATGCATACTGACAGCGCATCGCGATAAGACGCCACCAGATTCAATAAATTATTATTCTCTCTTGCCACAAAGCGCTTTTATGATAACCTAATAACAACACATCTCTTCTGCCAATTGACATAAAGCTTGCACTTTACATTATCTTTCTTTGAGTGCCCTTTATGATAGCGCTGAATATGCTGGTAATGAAAATTTGATGAGATACTGCTTTCGTTCATTTAGATTTTCCAAGCTTTTCAGTAGAATCTTTCTGCCCGTTAGTATGGGTACAGATCAGAAAAGTTGGATTAGAGATAACTCATTTTTTTCAAGTAAGAAAAATGTGGCTTGCGCAAATAGTAAAGGCTTTAGAACATTCTTATCATTAATTTCAGATTCTAACGGAAAATAGCTCTAAGTTGTACTGTTCGTGCAGCCTTCGCGATAACCAAGGCCAAGAGACTCTTTAAGCTACACACTCTTTTATATCCTTTGTATATACAAAAAAAAAAGGCCAATATATTGATATGCTAATTTGAACCCCTCCGCATCTTTTCAATGATAGTACTTTAGCCTACTTTTCAAGCGTATCAGATCACTATAATACTCATAAACGGCGATGTACATCACATCACGAATCATGATCTACAAATTTGTGTTGTCGATCTCTCACCAATAAATTATTTTGCATTGAAATTTTAGAAAAAGGTTAAATACTTGGTAGAAAATGAGTATAATTTCTCTTGCTTTAGGCTAAAACTAGAAACAGAAGGATTGTAAAGTAATAAAATAGTTTATGCTTTGGTATGCCTAATTTTGTAAGCAGCCATCAAGCCCAAAAAGGAGTCGACAATGTGGGCTGAGTTTAAACATGTAGTTTCCCCTGGATTGTCATAGATTGGGGCAACTTCAACAAGGTCGGCACCAATCAAGTTCATACCTTCCAAGCCATCTAAGATATTTAAGATTTCCCTGACTGTAAAGCCGCCAGGCTCCTGTGTGCCTGTTGCAGGAGCAAACACAGGATCCAATGCATCAATGTCGAAGGTTATGTATACGGGAGTATTCTTCTTGTCACTCTTTATAAAGTCAGTAGTACCATACACTCTTTCTTTAATCTGGTCTATAATACCTTTGACACCAGTGTCATCAATTTCTCTGGCAAAAATTGTCTTGAATCCGCAGTCGACATCATGGTCCATATCAACGTAATTGTCTCTGAGTCTGCCTCTGATGCCGATATGCATAGAGTTGTTAGTATTCAAGTAACCTTTCTCGGCAGCAAAGTGCAAGAAGCTTCCGTGAGACAATTCGGAATAATCCGTCACAGCACCTCCCCAATGCTTGGCCTCCCATGTGTCCAAATGGCTGTCAAAGTGGAGGACAGTGATTGGCTCTTTGTAGGTCTCAAAGGCTGACTTGACGGTGAGTAAGGTGATAGTATGATCACCTCCCAAAGTAATAATTCTAGGAGCGTTCAAGTATTTGTTAGACTCTGAAGTAGCATTAACAGGATACTTGTGTACCAATCTCAGAGCTCTGTATAGCTGATCTAAAGCAATTCTATTGTCAACAGCCACCATCGGAACATCCCCACAGTCAGCGATCTTCAAATCATCATAAGCCTTGATTGTTCCCATGAATGGGTCTCTTCCAAAGTCGTCTAGCTGGTCGCCAAACTGGTAGTGGTCATCGAGCTTGCGGTTTAAGTATCCTCTAGTTGGCAAGGAGCCACCGCCTAATCTTTTACTAGCAATTCTGATACCCCTTGGGCCGAATCTGGCTCCGGGGCGGTAGGATGTTGCGGTGTCAAAACCTGCACCAAGAATGGCGACGTCGAAGTTGTAGTCCTCCTTATTGGCTAAGTTGGCTTCATTCAAGCAAAATAAAGGCTCGATATTGGCAAAGGTGTTGAGCCCACCGAAGGCAGCCCTAGTGGTATACAAGTCAGTGGTATAATCTGCACTAGGAAGGGTGAACTTAGAGGACTTGGCAGTGTTTTTAGCAGCGATGTGGGCCTGAACTTCAAAGGTGCTGAGTTCGTTTCCGCTGTCGTCAAGGGCGCTGTAGTCGACAGTTGGTGGCTGCAACGTGCCGTCTTCGAGCAAGGACATTGCGTACTTGATCTCCCTTTCGCCATTGACGAGGTCACCGTATATCAAATCCATAAAGGATTCTGGGTGGTCGCGTTTGTGGGTTTTGCCGTGGGACAGATGGGCCCGGACAGGGGCGAGGACACTGCGGGCCTTTTGAGAGCCCATCAAGAGCTCGATGCCCCCAGCAGCGGCTGCTGATTCGAGAAGAAAGAAAAGAGAGAGAAGCACCTGTAATACATTCATTGTACTAGAGAGGCTTTGAAAGTGAACGTGGTGCTTACAAAGAAGAGGCTCTAAGGAAATCTGAGATATACCCGCCAGAAGAAGGGATAGTGTGCCTATATACTCTATGCTTGTCGCAGACAGCAGTTCTGAACAGTTATCTTGGGAAGGCATTCCTTCCTAGATTCCCCTGCAACTTTGAACATTTATTACTGGCCCACTCGCAAAATGCCATTTTGGGAGTTCTTGGGCAGAGGGCTTATCGGAAGAAGCAAGAGATACGAGAATTGCTCTGAACAATGAAGAGCCTTATCAAATACATCTTTCAGCGGCCCTCTAGTATACTCGGAGGGACAGAGCCTCTTGGTTCTGTACAAACCACCTGAGACACTTTGACGACCCCAGACTTTTCGCCGAGCTCTGCTTCCCCGAAGGCTGTTCCAGAAAGTGTTGATCGGCTAATTAGCGGATCGTCGCACCACGGTCTGGAGATAACGGGTGTCTTCCTTGTCCATTACGTTTGTGTGCCACACCTAGACCATCCCCTGGCGCATTTGCTAGGTGGGAAGCTCAATAGTTGACATTTTTTATGGCTATGGTTGTGGGCCTACTACTAGAGCTGTTTGGCCCGCTTTTCTTCCAAGGTGGGCTCCTGACAGCGCGTTTTCATTGGCTGCCAGCAATGCAACCAATAGGATACTCGTTTAACTTTCTATCGTGGCAAGCAAAGCAAGACACAATAAGCTCCTCACAAAACAAACACTTTTGAGAGCCACCTCACCTTCTATGAAAACTCCATTTAGGGGGCTCTAGTGGCTGGCAGGGCTCTCGTTTAAATGGCACTTGGTGCATATGATGTTTCGTGAACTGTGTCGAAGGTACGCCTTCCTAATCTGGAAGTTTCCAGGGGAAACACACCCAGAATTCTACATTAATGTTATAAAGGACAAAGTTGCCCCGAAGTTGCAATCCCTGTTTTTTTTTATTAATGAATTCTCTGGTGATGTGACAAATACAGAATAATTTTGATGAAAAAAGCAGTTGTTCATAACGTAGCATTTGTATTTATATAGTGTCATATACTTCCCAGCACCCCGACAATATCAGCCCGTATGGCGGCTTTGATGCACTTTTGAGAATAGGCAGGAGACTCTTATCAGAGTTTATCGGTAGAGATGATCAAATCCCTCCATTAATCTATACGTTTGAGTTTGTCTTCGGAGATGCTTTCGAAGCTGTCAATGGAATCCGAGTTAAAGATGATTCTGTCAGGGATCTCACTTTAAACATGCCCGGCTCCACAATAAAGCTGCGGATGCCCAAATTTGTTGCCTCCGCATCTATAGCCATTCTAAGGTTCTCCAAGGCCGCCTTAGAGGCAGAATAGACAGACAAAAGGCAAGCGATCATACTGGGATCTGCTGCCGATGTTCAAGAATAGTCCGCTCTTCTTAGCCTGGAAGTGAAGTAGCAAGGCAATGATAACTTTGACAGGGCCAAATATATTGGCGCAAAACTGCTTTTCCACTAGCTCGGGACCATTTTCCTCCATAGAACCCAACTTGCCGTAGCCAGCGTTATTGACTACCACGTCAAATGGGCCGTATTCCTGAATGAGCCCTGACACCTCCTTGTTGATAACTTTCTCTTCAGCATTCACATCAAAATCGACGGCTATGGCATCCTTTTTTTGTAAAGGGCCGAGCTTAGAGGAGTTTCTGCTGGCGGCGATGACTTTGTCGCCTTTATCGAGGGCTGCAAGGGCCAAAGCGGCCGCGAAGCCCGAGGATGTGCCTGTAATGAACCATGTTAAAGACATTGTGCAAAGTTTTGTAATATGGCTTGTGGTTCTATAATGTCAATTCAAAGAGTATGAGGGGTGGTGACAGACCCTTTATATAGGGTCATTCCAGGAGAACACTGTAGAGTTACAGATAGAGAGATTATTAACCTCACTTGCGACTTTCTGTTTCACTCTGCCGGATTTCATAGACTTCGCGGGGCCGTGCATACACCAGCAATGTTGGCAACAGATACATTTGATGGAGCTTCTGCTCTAATCAGGAACAGTAGACCCATCCAAAGCATGAATTTCTCAGTTTCGCTGGCCCATTTTATCCAGGAGCCTAGTGGTCCTCGTAAAGAAACCAACTCTACAAACTGCAAAATGTTTACTATCTGAACAAACGCATTTATTTCTAAAGATGAAGTAATTATGTGGCCAGACTATTAAATCTTGTCAACAAGAAACCCCATTACCAAGCTATCTTAGCCAAGAGTCCATTTGGATGCTTTCTGTTGCACCACTTTCTCAACTCGTCATAGATGAGTACAGCAGCCCCAAACCCAACTGAGATAAAGTAGTACTCAACAGGAACCTGCGCAGTGCCGAGACCTTTCTGGATAGCTGGAATATAGTTTATGATGAATGTCGCGGCTAGTCCAAATGGTATCACAGCAAACAAGAGCTTATTTTTAAGAGGGGAGTGTTGGTAGATGCTCAAGTATCGTGTTCTCATTGCCATCAAATTAAAAAATTGCATGATCACTAAGTTGACAAAATAGATTGACGATGAGCGGTTGATCAAAAACGAGACATTTGGCAAATTCTCATAGTTGCCATAACTGAGGTCAAAATCAGAAAATTTTAAGCCAGCCCTGGTCAAGTTCAAAAATGCAAGCAACATGGATGTGAAGGTGTAAAAGGTTCCGATGGTGAAATAAGAGTGGAGCAACAACTTAAAATCAACGAGCCTCTCCTTGGTAATACTTCGAGGCTTTTTCTTCAAAAGGTTTTTCTCATTGGTCTCATAAGCAAGAATGATGGCACCAGCACAATCAGTGATGCAACAGATTATAATCATGCAGAATGAAGATAGCATTTGTGGCATCCCAAAAATAACGTTGAGCAACACCGGCCAAAGCTCTGAGTAAGTTCCAGCAGGGAGTAGATATCCAATGGTCTTTCTCAAGTTTTCAAAAACCAATCTGCCAAACTTCAAAGCTTCTATGATTGAGTTGAATATCTGATCCTCTCCATTGCTGCCGTCATCCATCAATAGCAAGTCACATGCCTCTTTGGCGATTTCAGATGCGTTGATGAGAGATATGCCAATGTCCGCTTGCTTCAAAGAAGGTGAATCATTTACGCCATCACCGGTCATTCCAATAACTATGCCCTGCTTCTGAAACTGTTTGATAATAAGCAACTTTTGCTCGGGAGTTGTTCTGGTAAACACAAGCTCCTTGTATTCTATCGCACGAGCCCATTGTTCCTTTGTAAGCTTGGGGATTTCTTTGCCAGTTATGCTTATAGCTCTGTCAAGCGATGGTATGCTGTCCGCTTTGCTACTGCGCTTTTCATTTTTAGTGTCGAATTCAAAGCCAGAATCACAGCCTTTAGTAGCATCTCTTAAGTCTTCAAAATTGTCAACTTCCATTGTGACAATTCCTACCTTCTGGGCGATAGATAGTCCTGTCAATTCAAAGTCACCAGTTATCATCACAATTCTAATTCCTGCATCACGTAACTTTCCAATGACCAGATCAATTCCTTTGCGTGGAGGATCCTCGATACCAATAAGCCCAACCAAAGTAAGATCGCCATCATTGATAACATCCTTTACCTGCTCTGTGGCAATGAACTGATGTCCGAGCTCAAAATTCTCTTGTTTGACCATCTTAGAAGCAAGTAAAATGACTCTTTTTCCTCTGCTCGACCAGTCTTCTTGGCACTTTTTTAATTTTGATTTCAACTCGTGGTTCATTTTTTCCTTGAGCACTCCATTTTTGGTGGGCTGAAGAACGAAGTTGCAGCGCTCTAGCAAGATATCAGGGGCTCCTTTAACCATTAATAAGGAGTTGTTTCCTTTGTCATTGTCAATGTTCAAACCAATATGCAACATTGTCTTTTCAGCGGATTGTAAGTCTTCATTCGGAACCATAAGTTTAGCCATGTATTTATCCTTGGAGTTGAAGGGCAACTCAAAAAGCGGCTCCCAAAGCTTCTCAAAAAAGCATTTCTCCTTTATGCTATCGGCATACTTGAAAACAGCAATATCAGTGGCGTTTCCATTGAAGGAACCATAGAGAGAGACACTGGTATCATTGCATAAGGTAGCAATAGTCAACAAATGAGTGGTTGACTCGTCCAAACTTTTCAGCTCATCTTCCATGTCTGCTATTGTCGTACCTTTACTGACATTGGTAACAACCATATCGTTTTTTGTAATTGTGCCAGTTTTATCAAAACACAATACACTAATAGATCCCAAAGTCTCGATGACTGATAAGCTTTTGCATAAGATTTTGCTCTTTCTCATTTGGTTGGCTGTAATGACCAAACATGTTGTCAATGCAATCGGTAAGCCTTCTGGCATGAAGGCGACAGCAACAGATACAATATCAACAATAAGAGCGGAGACACCAATCCAGCCTGGATGGTCTTTACGCAACCAAGCGCACCAAAGAACAATGATCAATACCGCCAATGTAACAATGATGGTCGAGGTCAGTAGCACAAAGCGGAGAATTTCCCATTGCAAAGGGGACAAACCTTTCTTTGGCTTGGAAGTCATCTTGGCTATGGAACCAAAGATTGTCTCGTCACCTGTAGCAACAACTATTCCTACGCCTTTACCATTAATGACAAAAGTCCCCTGCATTGCAATTGAGGCACTTTCCAAGTAGTTTGAGTTTGGCTGGTCAGCATTGTGAGTTGCAGGAATTGAAGCTGACTCACCTGTCAATATGGATCTATCGAATGCTAAATCTGAAGAGCAGCGTGATATTCTAATGTCAGCAGGAATCTTGTCGCCAATAACGAACTTGACAATATCACCAGGTACGAGGTTTTTGGAGTCAACGGACATTAAAGATCCGTTTCTAATCACCATGGTTTCCGTTGGAATCATGTTATGGATAGAGTCCATGACTCTGGAGCTGGAATAGTCCTGGAAAAAGTTGAATAATGCTTGCAATGCAAAGACCACCAATAAAATCACTCCAAGCACCAAATTAGCAACAGCTGGGTTGGGTTCGCCCAAGGGTTTCCAACAAATGATACAAAGGATACCGCCAGTCAATAGTAAGACGCCAAATCCACCAAAAAAGTACATGAATACTTTTTTTAATAATCCTTTGGGAGGCTTGGTCTGTTCGTTGGTGCCAAATTGTTTTAAATTTGTGCTGAATTGAGCCTCAGACAAGCCTTTTTCCAAGTCGCTGCTGAACAATGGTGCGATTTCAGAAGCAGGCAAGGTATGATACTTGATACCCAAAAACTTTGCAGAGGCAGAATCCCAAGAGTCTTTCAAGTCAGGCTCTTTGCTCTCTTTTTCGATTTCGTTTTCAACCCTGTGAGATACGGTCTTAAAGATAGTGGGCAACACGAGCTCTGGCTCGACTTTTTCCTTTAAGGAAAACAACTGGTCTCTAGAGGCATTTCCCGAATGGAAAGAAAGCCTTCTTTTTCTTTTTGAACCGCCTTTGAGAAAGCTACTTGGGTTAGCCTCCTCCAAGTCATCTTCAAACCTGATTCTATCAGCTTCCGGCTCACAAATGGTTGAAGTGGCAGGATTGGCAAACGTAGACTCTGTCTTAACAGACTCGAGTTTTTTTTCAGACATAGCGAGAAAGGCACTTGACAAGGCTTTTGAAAAAATCGTCGGGAACCCTGTGTGAGAGTTTAAGTTTTGATTTTTCTAAATTTTTGTTATTGTTATTGTTGTTTTCCAGCTTGGCTGTCTTGAGATCTATAGACATTTTACAATTGTGAATTACTATTTGAAAAGCAAGACCCCAGAGAAAGGTTTTTATACTATCGCTGTGCAAGTTTTCTGGATATGCTGTCCATTTCTTGCCCCTGAGCTCTTATTGGCTGCTCGGCTTTTTGCTACGTCCAGTGAGCTCACAAGGGCATCCCCTTTAGTAAAGATCACAGTCTACGCCAGAGCTTCCAAACGCTGATGGTGCCATGTTGGAATTAACTATGCGGGAATTGTTTTCCGATGACGTGGAGCGCCAGCACAGCGGGTCTGTTCTTGTGGCGAAAACACTATTACTGTCTAAGGCCATCCATCGAATCTGTCCAGCCTGTACCCTGAAAATAAATCCCTCACAGCCAGGCCCTTCAATTGGACACAAGAGGGGCCCGCTGACCGCCACTGGCCACCGCTAGCAACTGCTTTTTGGGAGCCACAAAAAAGGCCGATCATTTGCTATTGCTGTTTTATCCACACCGAATCTTTGAACTCCAATCCTTGGTTGACACCACACGGCTGTAGTTTCTTTTCTTTTTGCGAGACATTGACCCCAAGCGTGCCCTACTTTTCCGTTAGATGAAAATTTTGCTTGCAATTTAGCATTCTAGCTCCGCAAAGTACAAGGCAAGCTCCTGTTTCACAAATTCCCTCGAATGACGCAAACTGACTCTCGTAGGTCGTTTCCAGAACCGCCCTTCGTTTGGTGAACGAACGTTACGCATAAAATGGCACAAAATGGCCCTTCCTTTTACAGTTTGGCCAACGCAGTCCGAGAACGAAACCATTTGTCAAGTGACGCGTTTCCTATTCCGCATCTCCCTTTTCCACATACTGGCATTGCAACGATGTCTCGCTCCAGATTTCCGCTCAGCAAGCGCCAGCTAGAGGGCCGTGTATTTTCCAGCAAATGAAAAAATTCCCGCAGTTAATACTAGACAAACAGAGCTGTAGTCTGGAGCCAGTAAATGGTTTTTGGCTTGCCCCTGATTTTTCATTTTTGTTATTTCATTTCAATTTTTTTTCGTTTTTGTTTTTGTTTGTGTTTGTGTTTTTTGCGTATTAGGCGACGGCATTTTAATTCTTTTGGTTGTAGCATGCAAGTTTCTACGCTGCCTACACTATATTCATTACACTCTTTTCGAGCCTTAACATTGCTGAAAATCAACGAGCAAAAACAACAGGTGACAATGAGTTAAAAAATTAAAATAACGCTCTCTTATATCCAGCTTTTCTAAAACCTCTCTCTTTTCCACCGAGAACGAGGCTTTTACGCACTCATCACATATAGGAGGCAAATTTACTCTGGGCGTCAATGTAGTAGACTTCCATAATAGCGCTATGTAGCAGATCATAGTAGTGTGGCCTAATAGCTTTGTCGTTTTAAATTGGAAAAAACTAAGAGAAAGAATTAGAAGGCCTGTGGGGACTTTTGGAAAGATCTGATAAAACTGAGACAATGTGCGTTTCTGTAGGGCCTTGAAGGATCCCATGAGCGCCAAACTTTGTAGAGATATGTGTATGCCATAGATGAATAAAGAAGAAAAGAACGCACAGTGATGGCTTCTCTTTGGCAGACTCGCTGTAGGATGCCGCCGATGATGACAGAGCAGCTTCCTCCACATTCCTTGCTACCAAGATCAAGCCTGCTATTAAAGACAAGTGGGAATATATACATGTAATAGCTGTGTGCCCTTTGCATCTCAAGGCATGGATGGCTTTCATAGGAATGCCATTGTTGGAATACAGCCACAAGAAAATAAGGGATAATCAGACAGCATATGTCTCTATCCAACTTGTTGTGGAACCCAGGGCTAATGGGGTTGCCAGCAACAGTCTTGTACAAGAACTCTCCGACAGCACTAATGTCCCGAACCTTTCAACTCCCTACTCGATACTCAAAGCAGTGCCCCTATTTAACTTGAGCTTGCGCTTGAATCAGGAGTGGCAGACGAGACAGAATAAAAACTTTCCGAGAACATTATTGCGAAGCCGAGACCGACCTTTGCTCTCATTGAGATGAAAATCACGGGCATCCAGGTGACAAACAGGGAGCATATAATGCCACCATCAAAACTGCTTCACCATGTCATCCGTGGATACAAATGTACTTGTTGCCGTAAATCATAAGCACCAATGTCCACAAGATGTAGAGCTTCTATATGGGATCTTCGGTATAATAGTAATTCATAAAGTCTTTGACATCGCACCACCCGCCCATGTGAAAATGAAGAGCATACCTTACAATACTAGGAACAACCTGCTTTTGCTTCTGGTTCTTTCTCCCTTTGTTCTGTACAAAACGCCATCTTTGAAATATTTGAGGACGTGAAGCTTCACCCACCAAAGGAGTCCTTTGGCTTTTTAATGTAGAGAAAGTAAATGACCCCATACTTCTTGACGAGCTCGTCCTTGTTCTTGGGGCTGCTGAGCATATAGTGGTGCACTGGATGGTCCCAGCTCACCTTGGGCCCTTCATCAATTGCACCATTGGGAAGGGCAAACTGCCCTTGGCTCAGGCCTTCATTCGATTGACCTTTCCGAGCAACATCCTTTGACCGCCGACCGAAGAGGACAATCTTTACCTCCCTGGAAAGATTCTCATTTTGTTACTTTGAGACAGAATTCAAAGAAAGATTCGCAAAACGTTGGTGACTTGAAAACATCAAATTGTAGAACCGATTGCGAAAATCTGGTTGTCAAAAAAAGCTATTATAGCAGTCTCTCGTGTTCTCCGAAATACTTTTTATATTTCTGACTTCTCAAATTAGTAAAAACGCCTAAATGAATTTCATATTTTAATGCATACTTAATTGCGAGCTCTTCACTGTGCACGGTTTTTTATTTTTTATTTTTTATTTTTATTTTTTATTTTTGTTTTTGTTTTTATTTTTGTTTTTATTTTCGTTTTTATTTTCGTTTTTGTTTTTGTTTTTTTGTGTTTTTTGTGTTTTGGCGTTTTAGCTATTTTTTCTCTGCGGCCGTGAGCGCAAACAAATGCAGGCGAGAAGAGACTGCTGTATGCGGCCAACGGGAAAAAACAGTTTCACTTCTTACTCATGTCTAACGGCGCTTATTGTTAAGTGTATCCATGCCAATAGAATATAGGGATATATTGTTCAGGCTACAAAGTCAAGCTACCACAATAAAGACTTGCATTCTGAAAACGCACAGTTTTCGGAACACTACATGTGTCGTGTTTGTTAAATAATGGCTGCTTTAATTATGGGAACTATATGCTGAACGTAAAAAAGTGAAAAGGCAAAGCCAGAAGAACAGGATTAGACAAATCTAGCGAGGGCGTTGCTGAGCTGTCGCGTAAAGGATAGAACAAATGAAACGAGAGAGAAGTAATAAGTCATAAAGGTGCATAGCATGAGGTTCGTTAAATGCTACTGTTTAAGAGCCAAAAAATAGCCATTTCGAGCCTAGTTCTCGGACTTGATAATGAACAAACCAACACCGATACCGCCATCGCAAGTCTGGTTGTAGGTCAAGGAGTATCCATTGCCTGATGGGCAAGCAATGAAGCTTTCAGTGTCGCGGAAGGCAAGGTCACTGCCCTTAATAGAGAAGCCCTTGGTGGCCTTCTCACTGCCGAATG
>JASTUX010000044.1:0-28632 GCA_031125595.1 Saccharomycopsis capsularis
GGATCAATATATTTTTTCAGTACTCGAAGTAAGTCAACAAGTTAGACATAAAAAGTTACTGAACCTTCCTTTATATTGTAGCAAATCATAACTTCGTAATGTCAGCCGGGGCTATTTCGTAGTTTAATCCCTCAATCCTTGAAATAATGTTAATAAAAAGCCAAAAACAGTGTTGAAAAAAGAAATAGGAGAAGAGAGAACCACAAATAGTTATACTTATTACAGCATTAAAGTACATCCGGAACCAGGCTTTACCACAGACCTATATAATATAAGACCTAGATAATATAAGACCTAGATAATATAAGACTTAGAACGCATTTATGAACTCCCCAAACATAAAAATTTCCTGTTGTTTTTACAAAGAGTGCGAATCGCCCTGATTTTCTTTACAAAACGCAGTCTCTGAAGTTGGCACTTCTTACCAGCTTCAACAGGCACCAGAGTCTCACCCTTTATGCATGCTGGAGAAAACGCTTGCACCGATATTACGGGTCTCCGCACCTGTTTTTTTTTTGAATAGAACGCGTGCAGAATCAAAGGTACATCACCGTTTTTAGTCTCCTAATTTCCGCAACTACGTCACCAATCACACCAATACCATATTTCACAACCCATGGACAGCGACGCCTTGGAAAGCAGGATCAAGCAGGCGCTCTTGTTGGTCAAACAGAAGCGGTTCGCGACGGCAATCGCGAAGCTCACAGAGTTGGCTGACGCGTTGGGCCGCTGTTCGCATGACGAAATTGTCCAAGCGCGAGTTAAGCAGGGGCTCACTGCGACTCCCAGCACTGGCGGCATGTACCATCCGAAGTTAGTGAGCTTGCTCGACTATAGGTTTAAGGTCTACGTGAGAGTTGGGGAAACAGAGAAGGCGTTTGCGGATGCGAAGCAGATCGTGAAGTTACAGCCGTTTGGCGTTAAGGGCTACTTACGATGCGGACAGGTACTTCAGGTGAAAGGCGATTTCGAGAAAGCGTACAAAGTGTACAATAAAGGGCTACAGGAGATTGAAAGAGTTAAGGAGCAGGAGAATATCAGCGTGTCGGAGAGCTTGCTTGTGCAGCTAAAAGAGCAGAGAGAGGTGGTGATGCAAAAGATACAAGCTGGGGCAGGGAAGAAGAGAGCAGTGCTAGAGCCAGTTACGAATCTAAAAAAGCCAAAGCTTCGAAAGCAGCATACTGTGCTGCTACTTGGCAGACTCACACCGGCACACAGTAGTTCACAGTTTAAAAGTCCGATATTAGCAGAAGTAAGAAGAACAATCATAAGGTCAACAGATCCTTTGTTGCACTTGCCCGCTGAGATCATTATGCACATATTCAAGCATATCCCAACTTACGAGATCATCAAGTCGCATTTTCTCGTATCCAAAAAGTGGTACAAGACGCTATCAAGAGTGCCCGACTTTTACCAAACGTTCAGTTTTAGCCAGCCGCTCACATCGCGAGTCTTCTCCAACTTTATGACGTTTCTCGAGCATTGCAAAAGGCACTCAATCAGCAAGAAAATACAAACTTTGGCGGTGAACAAAATCATGAGCACCAACGAGCGATACATTATGCGCAAAATATCTCAAAGCGGATTCAAGTTGCAAATCAGGAACTTGGTGCTAAACTTATTTGAGTTGGACCTCTTCCAATTAATCGAGGTTTTAGAGAACTCTGAAGAAGCGGAAGCGCTCTGCGGGCTCAAGACTTTTAAATTGTCAGCAGCCACGACCCCATTTTTGGAAGAAAAGCTACTACAGCTCTTACCGGGCTTGCAAACGCTATACTTTATACTCACTAACGGCCGCAACAATGAATCAGACATGTCAATCAGATTGAAAAAGGGGTACGAAAATAAGGTTATCAGTTTCCACAAACAGAGTGAACTGGCGCAGTACCTGCAATGCTACACACATGTCGAGCGGTTGACGTTGGTAGGACAGACCAAGATGTTGTACTCCAACTTGAAAGTCCCGTTTTATAATGTTTTCAAGTATCGCCGGATGCCCAATTTGAAAAACTTAAACATCACCGGTTTTGACTTTACAAAGATAGTCAAAGAGGCAGAAGAGCTTCGGGAGCAGGAGGATTCGGAGAGGAGACGTCTACGACAGCGAGTAGCAAGAGGCGAAGAGAATGCGAGCGAGGTAGTGATTGGGGACTGCATTTTAAGAAGCTTGTTTCAGCTACCACTCTTGCATAGTCTTTGGCTAGAAGGCAACAAAGGTTTGATCTTTGAGGCCTTTTTGCATCATAGAAGCGTTAACGAAAGCTTGACCTCTGACAAGCTTAACTCCTTAGTTTTGAGGGAGAGAATAAGCCCAGAAAACTCGCAGAATAACAGACAATCTCTTTGGCAGATGGAGCATTTAGTAAATGGGAAATTTAACAACCTCACTGAATTAGACCTTTACAACACCTCACTTAGCAATGTGGGCATGATGAAAGTTCTCGAGGCTGTGGGGAGTAACTTGAAAATATTGAATATTGGAGCCGCTAGAAATATCGTATACCCATACAGCCCTTTCCAGGCCAACGCTCATTCCGAAAACGAAGCCGTGTTCCAGTTTGAGTCTTTTCTCAAAGCTGCCCCCAATTTATCGAAGCTCTGTCTTGCCGACGGCAAAAACTTGAATGATTATACTTTGAAGGTATTCAAAGACTCGCTCGTGAGCGTGCAGAGCGAAGAGGGGTTCGAGGGCACGCTTGACCAGTTAAAGTGTTTGGATTTGAGCTTCACCGATATCAGTGGGTACGGATTGATGGAGTTTTTCAACTATAAGGCCAAGGAAAAGCAGGGCCAAGTACAGTCTCTGATGGTCAGTAAGGTGAGGTCGAGACGCGGCACTTTAGGATGCAACAGGTCTGGGTTCCGGGTGCAAAGGTCCTTATCGCAGTCTCAAGGGGATCAAAATGATAGTCATAGGGGTAATATTACCTGTCTTGAGACACAAAGACTGCAGATTTTCAATTTGGACATGTTATTGTGCGATGGAATTGAGAACATCTCTAGTATGACGATTGATATGTTAGTGAAGGAAGGGTATGTTGGTGCTATAACGAATGACCTTAGCCGACAAAAGTGGCAGCAGTTTGGCAAAAACTCGTATTTGGTGTGATAGGGAGAAGAGCTTTTGATACGGATAGTATTATATTTTCTGAATCGAATTGGACTACAGTTATGTTTCCGTGTTTCATAGTAATAAATAGAGCCCTGTTTTTTCTTTCTTGTTACTCAGAATATATTGTAAGTGCAAAAAGCTTTTTTGAAGTTCTCACAGTCATGCTGAACATGTATTGAAAACCAAGTCAAACGAATAAAAGATATTAATACCATGTAATTGCATAGCACGGCTCTTTATAGCCTCGCGACAAGATCCGCCATAATAATGTAAACAGACTTATGAGTTACATGTACGTAACAGCTACATAGCATGCCACCCGGGACATTCTAGGAGCAAGTCTAGTCTTGTGGCTATTGCCCTGAACCCTATAGGACAATATATATGAAAACGGGAGCATAAGCTTTAATAAAGACTATGCTTTCAAAGTTTTAAATGCTTAGCTTCTAAAAAGAGCTAGTTTGGTACCGGACAAGATGTTCTATGAAGAAGTAAACAGAAACACAGTTGAAGCTATGTTCTCTAGTACCGCGATGGTTGCTAACAAGTTCGCCATGAAGACATACTTCGCACTAAAGTCACAAATGAGCGTCATTTGTGAAAAAGAACTTATAGGGAAGTACAATATTTGTAAGACTGAATTTGGGTTTAGTATATGTACTCCTGTGAAAGGAATCGCGAATTAGGAATGTTTGGTTACTACAATGGCGTAAACAACCCGGGTTAAAGCGCCGCGTGGGCATTTGAAACAGCACAAGTTCATGGAAGTCCGGATATAGTGCAGAAGAAACTGATCTATGCTGGAACAGGTTTCCTGAAATGTTTCGTCATATAGGCAAAAGCCAATGTGAATGGAGGCATAGAATACAACCAACTGAGAGTTCATAAACGCTAACTGCCAACACAGTACTCAAAACCGAGAATTTGTTGTTTCAAAACATATCCTCATTAAGTCAATTATTTTATTGCTTATATATGCTTAAAAAAGCAAATTAAATCTTGTGGATATTTTACTGACCGCAAACTTATTTCTTCCCATCCGTCCGCTCTGCTAAGTGCAATTGGTGTCATGCAAAGACTATACAGCACTACACAAGGCTAGCGCGATCTTGGACACTCAAGCAGCCACAGCTGTCATGTGAGCTACCATTTGCCGGGCAGCTAAGAGGTGGAAGTCCATGTAGCGTCGCTATGGGAGTCTGTGTGGGTGGGTCGCTTTGACACTGCGTGGAGGAAAGTCTCATGACCGTCTGGACAGTCTCTGGGCCGCTCGCATCGAGCTGCAACAGGAGGCCTCAAAAGCATTCTCTCTTTTCCAAAATACAACCAGAACCAGTATAGCCGCCCACCTGGCAACAAGACCACTAGTATACTCTCAAGAATAAATATACAACATGAGGTCCAGTATCGTCACCCTCTTTGGCGCACAATTAGGCTTGAAAACCCCCAGAGTCGCCGCCATGCCGCTCGTTTCCAAGAGACCCTTCCTTACCTTCCCCACAGCCGACACTTCCAAGTACACGGCGACCATCTTCGAGCACCCGTGGGTCCAGACTCTCCAGGCCGAGGGCTTCCAGCAGATTTCCCACGTACTCTATGAGAGCGAGGATCAGCTTGCTGGCTCTTTGATTAGCGACACTTTAAGTGGCGAGGACATGGTCGCCCCGTTTCCGGTGATCTTCTCGCGCCTCGGCTACGACCAGCACCGCGGCGTCACCGCCAGCAGCAACATTGGATCCGACCACAACGAGTTGTACGCCTTCCTTCACCTCGGCACCAGGCTCAATGGACATCCGGGCATTGTCCACGGCGGCTTCCTCGCCACCCTCTTGGACGAGGCTTTGTACCGCTGCTGCTATCCGCTCATCATCCAGAAGAACCCCAAGCTCTTCGGCGTTACCGCAAACTTGAACATCAACTACAGGGCGCCCACATTCCAGGACCAGTATGTCGTGGTCAAGGCCAAAATGAACCGCGTGGAAGGCAATAAGTTCTACATTGACGGGGCCATCGAGACCTTAAGCTTTGACTACGAGAACGACAAGCCGACGCTCTTGGTGGAAGCCACGCAGTTGATCATTGTCCCGAAGTGGCTTGATGAGCAAGGCCGGAAGATATAAAATGGGACAGGCATGATATATAGAATGAAGAGGCCATAGGGCCAAACAGATACAAGGCGACACAGGCTTTACGTGCGCTCCTGATAGCATACCACACTGGACCAATTCGCGGCGCCTGTGTCAACAGAAATATGTCAATAGATCGAATACACGCCGTGCCTTTACGCAACAACATCCGGGGAGCGCAGGACACAGCAGAAAGCCACATAAGCATTTCTGCCACGTGACTTGAGACCATAAGCTCATCGTGATTGCCCCCGCCAGCGGCTGTATATTAGGAAACACAGCATCCAGGTGTTACTTTCTGTATTGTCGATGTTGCTATGGGTTGGTCTGCTACAAAGCTATCGCATCCATTTTTACACACACCAGCACCCGTCATGAGCGACGTGGAAAGGGGCCCTTTGCCTCCAGGCCAGAGAATGCAATCTCCCTGGCATAAGAAAACCATCTTGACAAACTTGGTATTGGCGGCGCTTACTCTCCTGGCTCTTTTGTTCAAGTTGCAAGATACCCTTCAAAGCAGGTGGCTATACAGCGCCAGCCAGCATGGTGGCGGTCGTGAGCGCCTTCTACACAGTGACAATACTGGCTGCCTGCTGCCACATCCCAAACACAAGTTCTTCACCAATGGCTTGAACATGGGCCCTCCTAACAGAAACCCAACCCTCACGCCCAACACAACCCATCTCAAGTCAGGACAGCATGGTGCCGTTGCCTCTGACATCGAGGAGTGCTCTGTCTTGGGGGGCAGAATCTTGCTGCAAAAGAACGGTAACGCCGCAGACGCAGCCGTGACAGTCGCCCTCTGCATCGGGTTGATCAACTCATTCAGCTCAGGCATCGGTGGCGGCGCGTACATTGTGTCCTCTATACACAATCCCAAGGATGGCTCAAATGACCTACTCAGTATCGACGCCAGAGAGCAAGCCCCGGCAGCGAGCTACAAGGACATGTTCAACAACACCGGCAAAGGAAACAACAGCAAGGTGATTGACGACCCGGCCTTGTTGGACGGCAACTTGACGCGGCTCTTCAGCAACCAACCTTCGAGGTTTGGCGGTTTGGCTGTGGGCGTGCCCGGAGAGCTCAAGGGCTTGTACCATCTTTACAAGGCCCACGGCTCCGGCAGGGTGTCCTGGAAAGAGTTGATTGAGCCAGTGATCGACTTGGCCGAACACGGATGGGAGGCAAGCTCTCTCTTGGAAATGATGCTCAACGTGGCTCCGAAGATTTTTCAGAAAAATTACAAGCTCTGGCCAATGTTTGTTACAAATTATGACCAAGTTTATGAGTGCGAGAAGCGCTCCGCCTCGACCGAGGAAGCAAGGCAGTGTTACTCGATTGCAAAATTGGTCTGCGAGGGAGACGTGGTGAAAAGACCAAGATTTGCGGAGACGCTCCGGCTCATTGCAAATAATGGCAGCGACGCCGTATTTTACGATCCGCAAGGTCCGATCGTGACGTCTCTTATCAAGACCATCCAGGACCACGGAGGCATTGCAATCGCGCAAGACTTTGCCGACTACAAGTTGAAAGTCGGCACCCCCAAAAGCACCAAATTTTTGGACAAGTACCAAGTCTTAGTGCCCCATTCGGGAAGCAGCAGCGGTATTGCCGTCCTCAGCGGCATCAACATCATGAACCGATTCTTTCAGCAGCACAAGTGCGATCCAGACTTTGCCGTTGGCGGTGATTTGACCGAGACGCAAACACAGCGGCTAGTAGAAGCTATGAAGTGGATGGGATCTGCGCGAACCAAGTTGGGTGACGTTGTCACAGAAAGCGACGCCCTCAGCCAACAGTTGCGCATTGACGAACTCTTAAGTGATGAATGGGCCGATTCTGCATTCAATAACATCTCGGACGACAAGACCTTGGACTCGTGGAAAAAGTACAAGCCGGAGTTCCAACCGGTGAACGATAACGGCACCGCGCACTTTTCGATTATTGACCAGTACAACAACTCCATCTCCATGACCACCAGCGTCAACTTGTTGTTTGGCTCTTTCCTCCACGACCAAGATACCGGCATCATACTCAATGACCAGATGGACGATTTTTCAATCCCGAGCGACGCCTCCAATGCTTTTGACTTAGTGCCTTCCATCTACAACTACATTCACCCGCGCAAAAGGCCCTTGTCGTCGATGCTGCCGGTTATTGTTTTCAAGCATCCCGAGGGCCGCAGAAACCAATACTTGACAATAGCCAAAAAAGAAGGAGAAAACGAAGAGCTAGCGCTTTTCGGCAGCCCGTTCCTCGCAGTGGGCGCCGCGGGCGGCAGCCGTATCTTTACATCGGTGTTTCAGGCCATTGTACGCAAATGCATGTACCAGATGCCGTTACTCGAGACTATCGCGTATCCGCGACTTCATCACCAGCTTTTGCCAGAGGTGCTATACATGGAAAACTACACCGGAATGGCCTTCAAGGAGCAGATGCAGTCCAAGGGACACAAGATTGAGGTTACGGAGTCCAAATCGGTGATGAATGGAATTGCACGACACAGCGAGACGGGCGAGTGGCATGCAGTAAGTGACTGGTGGAGAAAGCACGGCGTGGCATGGGCATTCTAACACGGCGAACGTGTTATGCCTATACTAGCATATATTTACATTCTGATTCTATCTCTTGATTCTTACCCCGACACTAATATTGTAGCTATTAATTTCAAAAGACCGCAAGTAAGCCCGCGAGCGCATATTGGCCACCACACATACAAAGACCACTAAACGCACTGCTAGAAATGACCTTGTTACCCTCTCGAGGGTCCTTTACAGGGTGGCACAACCCCTTTTTGCCTCTTTGTTTTGTTTTCTGTTTTGTTTGTTTATTTTTCCGTCTTTGTTTTGGTCTTTTTTTTTTTTTAATTTTTTTTAATTTTTTTTTAATTTGCTCCAAATTGTTGATGGTCCATATCCATTTATTTACGCACTGGCGGCTACATTGAGATTTAATTAGAGAATTGTCACTACAGGATCTACTAAGGTTAACGCTCGCCACGTTCAGCGAGACAATATTCCTATATAGAAGAAATGGACGGCGATACTTCCTATCTTCAGCCTGGTACGTTACCGCCACGTCTTCAATGAAGGTCGCTTTGCTGTTGAGGATATTGTTTACAGGGGTCCCAGCAGTGCAGCTTGTCAATATTTAAGATACCACTTTTCCTTTTAATGCTAAATTTACTAACCATCAATTCACAGGTTTCAATGCCAAATCATTAAAGATCCCACAGATCAAGAAGATTTTAGTGTACCACGACGTTTCGTTTTCCTCGAGCGCCAAAAAGGCCCAGTTGGTGCAGATCTTTGAAGACAATATCACCAAGAACGCGCAACGGTACCTTGAGGAGGCCAACTCCAAGGAAGATTCGTATCCTATTGAAGACGTTGGCATGAAGACCCCAGCAGCCAAGCCAAAGACCCCTAAGAAAGTGAGTCGGTCGGCACGGATGGGCTCCGGTGCCGCTGTCACCAGCAGCAGACAGTCGAGCGTGGAGCCTGTATCGCCGAGATCAGCAAAGAAGCTCTCAAGTAACAAGAACACCGAAACTGAGTCTGATAGCCTGAGGGAGAATATCCAGGACATCACGTTTACTCGTGAGCAGGCTTCGCCAAAGGTTGCCAAGTCCAAGACTGCCAAAAAGGTGCCGTCGCGTGCCAATGACCAAGGCAAAAGTGGGAAGAAAAAGGAAGAGGAAAAGGAAAAGGAAGAGGAAAAGGAAAAAGAAGAGGAAAAGGAAAAAGAAAAGGAAAAGGAAAAAGAAAAGGAAAAGGTGAAAGATGATCACCACGGCAAAGTCGAAGCCACTCCAAAGCAAGGCTCCAAAAAGGGAAAGAAGAGGCACTTGACAGAGGAGGAAGCCGACGAGGGAGTCAAGTCTTCGCAAAGAAAGCCAAAGAAAACCAAGCCAGAGAACTTTTTTGACCTTTCGATATCGTCAGACTCTGAAAACGAAACCGCGGACTTTGAGCTGCTTATCACCAAGAGCTTGAAAGATAGTACCAAGATTTTGAACTCGCCAAATAAGTCGACAAGAAAGCTTGTCAAGCAGCTACGCAGCCCGGAGAAGAAGTCGGCGGTATCAAGTCCGTTCAAGGTGAGCAAGGCCAAGGCAACTCCTAAAAAGTCTAGGTTAGCTAAAGACGCGGAAGCCAGAGATACCCCTAGCAAGAAGGAGAAAAGCACTATCGAGGAGACTCCAATGAAGAAAGAAAACCCAATGAAGAAGGAGACTCCTTCCAAAAGAGAAACTCCTCTTAAAGCTGACAAGAGCCTATCTATATCATCGGCCAAAAAAGCTTCCGCTAAACTGTCTCCCTCAGTTAAAAGGGAGTTTGTCCCCCAAAATTTCGACCCAGATACGCTTGCAAAGCAGCTTGGAATCACTATCCAGGGAACGAGACCAACTGTTTTTAATGCTAATACCGATTCTATTGTGTTTAGTTCCAATAGCAACACGATTTCCAGCAAGTCTTTCAAAACCAAGAAGGACGATGTTGAAGTTAAACAGAAAGCAGTGGTGAAGAATGAAGAGCCAGCAGCAGATGGCAATTCAGAGAGTGACGACGAAGAATTACCTTCGGGTAATGAGGACGGAGATATTAGTGAGCTTCAGCCGAATATTGTGCGCGAGAACGAGGAGCAGGAAGAGGAAGGAGAGCCAAATAGCGCTGAAGAGGTCAAAGAGTTTTTATTAGAAGACGAAGAGGACGATGAAGACTACGAAGGTGAATCAGGATTTTCTTCCTCTGAAGCCAGCGAGCCTGAAAGTGAAGAGTCGACACAATCTGATGAAAGTGAGAATCGTGAAGCTCTTGAAAAATTACAAAGCAATATTAAAGAAGCTGACAATCAGTTGCTTGCTGAGTCTGAGGAGGCTTACAAAAGCATAAAGGAGGTTTCCTTCACACCAAGAGTTTCCTTTGCAAGTTACTTTAAATACTTCACAATTTTCATTATCTTGTCTTTCGTTGCTGCATTTGGATACTGGTACAAGGAGCAAAGAAACTTGGTAGGCTACTGTGGATACTCCATCGACCGTAAAGTGATACCTAACCCTAATAACAACCCCTACATTGACCAGTTCGAGGACAGTTTACTGGCATTGAAGCCTGCCTGCATACCATGCCCCGAGAATGCTACCTGTTTTCCATACTTTGAACTAAGCTGCCACGATGATTTCCTTGAGATCACTCCACCAACTTTTTTCTTTAGCGGCAAAAAGTGTATTCCCGATTTGAGAAAACAGAACCGCATTGAGCACATGGTTGAATTATCTCTTAGACACTTGCGCCAAATCAATGCTGCGAGAAAGTGCGGTAAGGCCTCCAATTCAGATGCTGGCTTGACTGTGGAAGAGCTCTACCAGCACTTGCTCAAGCTCAAGTCCCCAGAAGTCAGCAACGAAGACTTCCACGAAGTGTGGTTGAAAGCTGTCGAGCTTGTTGAAAACGACCCAGAAGTTATTACGGTAAGGCAAGTTTTTTCTTCTCCGGTATGATAGAAATGTCGTAAAACGGTCTTCCTTAGGCTGTAAATGTTTCTGTCTAACTAGTTGTATTCTGACCCGGAAAATGTTGTTTCTTTTTTCGATACTATCAGAACAATGTTACTAACAAAATCTTTTATAGTTCTTTGATGAAGTATCTGGTGCCTCAGGTTCCGATGACGAAGGTTCCGAAAACGCGATCCAGAAGAAAAGCTTTCGCTCGACATCCCTTGCAGACCTCAACGTTGTCTGTCGCATTTCCAAGGTCGTTAATTTCCTCTTGAAAAAGTACAAGAGAGAGTTGTCTGCCTTGGCGGCAGTTTCCCTCGTTATTGCCACCAGTGTGTTCAAAGTGAAGAGCTACTTTGCCAAGAAAAGAGAGATCGAGAAGATTAGCGAAGTGGTGATCCTTAAGTTGAAAAACCAAAAGAAACAGGCAGTCACCGACGAGACTGGCTTGACTAAGAGATACTTAGGCAGCGTGCAGCTCCGCGACGAGCTTCTCCAGAATAGAAAAAACAAGAACGATACCTGGAAAGTTGTGGTTGCCCGAGTCGAGGCCAACACCAACGTTTACGCCTGTCTCCGGGAAACGTTTGGCCAAGTTATGAGAACATGGGAATGGACGGGAAACATTGATTATTGATCGGGTTCTTTAATTTTTTTTCTTGTTCCTCGTTAGCAGCTTCTAATTTACCTTCTTTATTGTTATTTAATACCTATTATTTTTCCCCGTTTTGTTCTTTCCACATTTTCCATCCAATTCTGAATAGATTTTTTGGTTCCTGTTTTTGTGTATATCCATGTTAATTTTAATTTTTATCCTTACTGTTTATTCTTTTTTACGAGCTCTGTCTTTTTGATCTAATCTTATGGCGCGCTAGTACCAATTGACGCTTTTTGTTATGATATGCGGTGTTATTGTAGGAAATGTACAAACAGGACAGCACTTGTTAACCATAAGTGCATTAGGTTATATATTTTTTCGACTCAGAGGCTCCAACTGCCCTTGGCCAAAGAAAATCCTAGATTCTTCCTTTGAGATTCACTAGTTACAGTGTGTTGATATCCCAACCGGAATTCAATTAAACACAATTTGGCTTGAGATGTTTATCCATGATAATGAATGCAACATCCAGCTCTTTCCAAGCACCACAAACTCATGGGATACCGTTTTCTAAAAAAACCTTAGAACTACAATCACAATACTAAGAATCCCTCTCGCAACTTAACAAATGTATATATATATATATATATATATATTATGTAAATTTCTCTAGTTAGAGGTCAATGTCTGGTGTCGGCAATCTGGTCTTTCAAATTCTCATCCCACTCAGCGACCAACTCCTCCATGTACTTGCGAACATCGGCTGTCCCCGTCGGGTCGTCAATCTCTGTTGTCTTGATGTATTCGTGGCCGTTTCTGTCGGACGCGCTGCCGTACTTGAGCCTCTGGTCGTCGGCACCCGTTGGATCCGCCTTCAAGCCGGCGAACACGGCGGCGTTCGCGGCGGTGTAGCCAGAGATGTTGTGCCATGGGGACCCAATGAGGCGCGCCACGTAGAACAACAAGAGCATCCCGTAGTACGTAAAGACGTTCAAGTACTTGAAGAAAGAGAAGCTCGTGAAGATGCCCGGATGGGTCACGTACTGTGTAATACCGTGGTGCTGATGGAGGTCCCGGTACGTTGCGAGGTGGAGCAAGTCAACAAGCCGCTTGGAGCCCTCGTAGGAGGCATTCGTCTTCAAGAGCTGGAGGTCGCTGAAGGAGAGGTATTTTGGCGCTGACATCACGCTAGAAATCCAGATGACGCGGGCGTGGCCGTTGGAGAGGAGCGGCCTGATACGGTGGAGGAGGTAGAAGGGGCCGAACACGTTCGCCTGGAACACCAATCCCAAACCGTCACTGGACTTCACGCCGACCCGCTGGACCTTGTACGTTGGGTTGGTGACGGCCTCGAGCGGGTCCAGAAGCACCTCCTTGGTAGCTTGGACCCAGTTGATGCCGTCGTAGACGCCCTGGGCCGCGTTCACGAAAAAGTAGTGGATGGCGGTGTACTTTTTGACAAGGTCGTAGTAGGCACCGAGCACCGAGACCATGTTCGTGAAGTCCACGAGCAAGTAGTCAAAGTCGAGCACCGCCTGTCTCTTGGTCTTTGTGGCATTGTAGTTTGCGATTTTGGCAATGATCTCGTTGACCCTAGGGAGGGACCGCGATGTCACGACGATGGTGAGTCTGCGGTCGGTGGGGACCGACTCCAAGAGTCTGTAGGCAATGTTGACCCCAAGGTTGGAGTTGGTGCCGGTTATCACAGCCACCTCTCTAGTTTGCGCAGCCATTGCGTGTAGGTTTCTTAGTAGCCGATTAAAGTGGCTCGGTTCTGTTATGTTATTATTGGCAGAGGTGTGTATATATCACTTTCGGCTCCTCCAACTGGCAACTTCTTGGAACCAGCGTCGTAAAAAGAGAAAAGACAGAACGAGTAGCTCGTATAATTTATACTAAGCCGGGATTTTCCAAAACTGCCTGATTAGTCATGTGATATTTCCGGAAATGATGCTAACCGGCCCCCGCCTAAAGGGTGAAGAAGTCATCAAAATAGGGCCAGAAATGCGACTGCTGGCACACAATTGGGGCAGTGAGCCGGATACAGACGATGGGGTAGCACGAAGGCTGTTTTTGGGCAGGATGCGACTAACTTCTTGGCCAGTCTCGTGCCCGAAGAAGCTCTGCAAGCCAACCATCCTGGAAAAGGCCTCAGGACGGCAAGCTCCTGTCTTGGAACAAGACCCTGTCCTGAGTCGTTGGTGAAGGCTCCAGCTCTTTCTCAGAGGAACCTTCCAAAGCCCTGGCGATTTGCACGCTTCTCGCCGTTGGGCTTCAACGGCCGACCGTTGAAGCCGTTGGGACTTCCTTTTTGAGGCTCCATTATGCGCAGCGACGCGCAGTCGCTACCGGAAGCGGACCGGTGAGAGCTGCTTTCGGTGTGGGCACCCTGAGCAGAGGAGCTCTCTGTACAACGCTTTTTCCTCCAGTGTTTAACAAGCAGTAATCTGTCACCAACGGCTGCGTAGCATCCCGCCAGCGTACGCCAACAGAGCCCACACAAGCCTGGGACGTGTCAGTGCAAAAGAGGAAAAGCTCCCTTGTTACCGTTTGTCTGCCAAAACAAGGACCTAGGAATAGTCTTTCTGTCGAGAGCCACGCAAGCCCAGTCCTTTGTCTGCCAGCAAAAATTTTGTGAGTGTGCATGGCTAATTTAAAATAATTACCCTTGGATCCTCAACCTCATTCCGGTGATTTCCCTCATCTGCATTCACCGGTTCCTCTGCTCTCACTAACGGTTCTGCTGTTTAACTCTGCTCGGCACTGTTCAACGCTATCCTACACGCACGATCAATCATGGGCCTGCTAAGAAGCAGACACATGGAGAGGCTCAGGCTCGTGCACTATGTGTGCTCAGACTGCATCTATAGAACCACCAACGAACAGGCCCTCAGGTCTCATCTACAAATGTTCCACCACGACCCCATCGATTGTCCGAACGCCTCTTGCGGCGTCCGCTTCGACAGAGTGTCAGAGTGCACAAACCACATCGCGTCCCAGCATCCCAGTGAGGCCCAGGCATTGTACAGCGAGTTCGCCAGATGCTGCAACCGGCCGTATGCGAAAATGTTCAAGTACAATGCCTATCAGTATAATCCTACCAAAGAGTACTACATTGAGTTTATCTCTGACGACTTCTTGAGAATCTTCTACGGCTACCTCGAGCAGTCTTCTTAATTGATCCGCATGTGTCCAAGATCAAGTCCCACAAGTTGCGTCACAACGTTCAGTGAGATGTTGAAATGAAGTCGGCGGAGGAAAAGGAGAAGTGATTTTATTGTCATCTACTATACTATATCTATCCTGTATTATTATTTGTCTGTTCATTTTCAGGCACTGCTATATCATCAAAAAGATCCCACTTTAACAGCATTTGTATTATAATGATAAAAGGAATGAATGCTCCATGGACACAACGTTGCTCAAAGCAGCTAATAGCGACAGCTGTCCTAGGTATTCTTATTATCACAATGCCACAGCTGCTCTTCGAATTTGAATTCTCTCAAATTCCAACAAAGTATTCCGGAAATATTACTCTGATTATCATTATACTATAACAATACTATACTATATTTTTTTTTCTTTGAACTACACATTACCGCACAAAATGTTTCATATATCACTATATTCTGCTATAATTACCTATACCATTGCTATCCTATTTTTATTTCCTTTTTTTTTTTACTCTTGTTGCACTATTTTTTCTTCTCTCCATTCCTGGCATTTAGCTAGTTTCTAAACTTTTTTTGTCTTTTTATTTTGAAGCCTTATTATGCCACTATATATTATAGCATTTTTTCAAACACTTTTCTTATTGGTAAGAATGACACTTGTGCAAATCTTGCTGATTTGAAGAACAAGACAAAGTACAATGTTTAAGGACCAAGAACAGACTGTTTAAATGGTAAATAGATCTTGAAGCTAGCTTATGTATTGCCAAATTGGCCATCGGTGGTATCACAAAGGCCTCTCCATCATACATGAACGCCAGCTAACTTCAAATAAAGATTCTTCATGTTAATGATTCTCAACGTTACTATAGACTTATCTGTCACCACAGAATACATACCAGAGAACAAAAGGCTTTCCCACCCTCTCGTGCTTAATATAAAGCCCCTTCCCATATGTAAAGGTATTAAAATAATAATTATCTTTACACATAGTAACAGAATATCGTTTTTGAAGGTAAATATGTCTCATGAGAGATACACCCGTGCACCGCATAGAAGATGGGAAAAAAAAATTTCGAAAAGAAAAAATATAAATTTTTTATGCATATTAGCCCTAATGGAAGGATACTATTTTGACATTCCAGTCTTTCAAAACAGCGTTATTTTATTCTTAGGGCGATAGTACAGCTTGCGCTTCAATCCATTCTACAAACTACAAGTGCTATCACCTACACTCCAGCTTACGCACACACTCCTAGCAGGGTCACATCACAAACATATTCCATAATGAAGATAAGGACCATTTCCAGATCCAGCGATACCTACATCCCCGAGAGAAACACCGATGAGAGCAGATTTTCACGCAACTTGGACCCGGCTCTCCACCCCTTTGAGCGTGCCCGGGAGTACCAGAAGGCGCTCACAGCCACCAAGATGGAGCGAATGTTTGCGCAGCCGTTCGTGGGCCAGTTGGGCGATGGCCACCGTGACGCCGTGTACTCCATTGCCCGTAACTTCAACACCTTGAACAAGATTGCCACGGGCAGCGGCGACGGTGTCATCAAGTACTGGGACTTGAAGACCAGAAAGGAGTTTGTCACCTTCAAGGGCCACTTTGGCCGTGTTAGCGGCTTGGTCGTTACACCGAACGGCAAATTGCTTAGTTGTGGGCATGACAAGTCGATTAAGATGTGGTCCGTCAACAACGACGACTTCAAGTCCAAGAGCAGTAAAAAGTTAAAGCAGTACGATGACAATGACGACGAAGACAGCGATCTCGATTACAACGAGGAGAGCGATAGTGAAAGCGAAGAGGAGGAAACAAACAATGGCGATGACGAATTCATAAACGAGAGAGAAATCAACTCGAGCAATGGGCTAATCAAGACCTACTTGGGCGAGCATGCCTTTGACTCCATCGATCACCACTTTAATAAGGACTTGTTCGTGACCGGCGGCGCGCGTATCGAGCTCTGGGATGGCAACAGATCGAAGCCGATCCTGAACTTAACGTGGGGCGCCGACAACATTACCTCGGTGCGGTTCAACAATGTGGAGACTAACATCTTGGCCTCCGCAGGTACCGACAACGCCGTGATCCTCTACGACATCAGAACTAACTCGCCGACGCAGAAGGTTGTTAACACTTTGCGCACGAACAGCATCAGCTTCAATCCGATGTCAGCGTACAACTTTGTGTGTGCCTCGGAGGACAGCAATATATATGGTTACGACATGCGGAACATGAATCGCAGCACCAACGTCTACAAGGACCACATCTCCGCGGTACTCGACGTCGACTTTGCGCCAACGGGCAAGGAGTTGGTAACGGGCTCCTATGACAAGACGATACGGATCTACAATGTGAACGAGGGCCACTCTAAGGAGGTCTACCACACCAAGAGAATGCAACACGTTGACTGCGTCAAGTACTCCTTAGACTCCAAGTTTATCTTTAGTGGCTCGGACGACTGCAACATTAGAGTGTGGAGATCCGTCGCCTGGGAGAGATCCAATGTCAAGTCTACGAGAGAGAGAAACAAGCTCGAGTACGACGCCAAGTTGAAAGAGAAGTTTAAATACATGCCTGAGATTAGAAGAATTTCTAAGCACAGACATGTTCCGATTGGTATCAAGAAGGACACCTCCAAAAGACAGATTCAGATTGAAAGTATCAAGAGAAGAGAAAACAATGAGAGAAGGCATAGCAAGAAGGGAAGCAAGCCTTTCAAGTCGGAGAGAGAAAAGCATATCATTGCTAACACTTACAAATAATTTATTTGCATTTTTCTGTTACTTTTACCACTTTTTACTCTTATTAATGGCATAACGATTAAAATAGAACTTTTGGATTAAAAATGCATTTTGTAATGTACATATCAATAATAATAATAACAATAATAATAATAATAACAGAGAATGCGCACGCACACCCCATACATAGCGAACTTGCAATTTCAGCAAAAACCGTTTAATAATTGCCCTTATAATCGGTCAAAGCACTCAATAATAAAAGTAACTCGCTCAACTTTTGCAAGCCTAAATAAGAGATATCGTCCTTTTCGTAAGCATCTGCTACATTCGACTCACCATCCACAACAATATCAGATCCTCCAGCTTTGCCATTTTTCCTGTCGACAGCTGTCTTCTCTAGTAGCTTCTCTCTCTTCAAAACACCAATAAAGAGTCTATTGTGCTTAACTAGCAAATCTTTAACCTTGTCTATCAAATTTCTATTTGATGGGCCCATGCTCACTAATATCGCAGTGACCAATTGGAAAATAGGAACGAGTAACTCGAATAGCGAGACCTTAGTTGAAGAAGAAGGCTCTGCTCCACGATTTGATAAGCTATTCTCACCGCCACCTAAAGCCAATGGCTTATCAAGGCTAAGCTCAATGGAAACAAATGAGTTGGAACTGTCAATGTTGTATTCATCTAACACAATAGTCAAACCCAAGTCAGGATCAATTTCCAAGAGCAGTAAGCTTCCAAAAATTTTTAAAACATCACATTGAAGCAAATGACCCGATCCAGCCTTGGTTTCTGAAATTCTTATAAGAAGATATAAAGCGGCTTTGAATGCAGTGAGCTCGTAGAGGAACGAGTCTAACGTGACACCGGTGGCACCAGGATTGATCTCGGCTTCAGACTGTAAAGCGTCAGATAAATCTTCACGGGTTTGTCTTTTCCTTTTTGTAAGACATAATAAATCATCTGTGCGCTTTATGGCTCTGACCAAAGATACTAATATGTTGTTCTGAACTAAGTGCTCAACCACAAAATTTGCTTTACTCTGGTTACTCAATCTGCAAAATGTCTCCAATAACACCAAAGATGTCACCCTGTTAGAGTCGTCTCCATTTTCAACGTCAGAGCAAATTCTTGGTAATAAACGATCGCTTCCGATTTTTATTGCATGCAACATCTTTTTAAAATAAATTTTGTCTTCCATGACCCAAAGTAAGTATTTGTTAGCCAATGAGTACAAGTCTGAACGCAAGCCAGAGTCCAGGAACTTGTTTAAAATTCCTCTAAGACATACTTGAAATAAAGAAAAAAGCTTATCATAAAATGTTGTCAAATCTGACCCTTTGTCTTTGAGATTGCCGACCGCATAAATGTACACCTCAAGCAAGTTGATTGATAGCGCGATAAACTCTTTGGAAATGCTGATGTCGTGTTCATAATAGGTGTCAATCTTTGGAATTATCAAATCAAAAATTTGTAAAATAAAATTAATTTTCACAATGTCGCTTATTTTATCATCCAAAGCGATTAATTGAACGAACTGAACCCAAGAATGTAATCCTTGCAATTGTTCATGTTTGAATTCCACACTTGCTTTGAGAGTTACGAAAAATCTCTTCAAAAGGTCAATCTCTTTCAAAACCTCATTTTGGTTGGACAAGCTCAACTCTTTTGGTGGGTTACCCAAGTTTGCGATCTCACTATTAGACTCGCTATCAGCATTATTTAATGATGTTAACAACTTGTGCTGTTGAGTGTTTTCCTTTCGTTGTCTCTTGGCTTTATGCTCCAAGCCTTTCCAGTAGTGAACATGCAATTTATTATTTTGAAGAGCTTTGTCACTAACATATACACCTTCAGCCGATAATTGTTTTAATCTTAAATTCAAAATAAACTCAAAGTTTTGCAAGCCATAAATTGAGTCAAGAGAATCCCTGCTTTTGCTATGAGTCCAAACATCAATGCACGAATCTGATTTACCGAAGAAGCTATCGCTAAAGAAGTCTCCCAAGTTAAGCCCGCTGAAAAATCTGAGACTGCTAGCGACGCTTTCAACATCCGGAACATGGTGAATATTGAAGTCAAGAATATCCAACAAGCTTAAAATTTTCGGAGTGTTATGGGCTGTACTATTATAATCGTTGCTTATGAGCAGTCTCATGGCAGCATCAAGTTTCAAAAGAGACCCTTGATTGGAAATTCTACTGAATTCAATAGATAAGTATTGTAACAACTGACCACGGTTGTGGAAAAATTCTAGTAAGCCACCAATAGCTTTAGAGCCTGAAGTAAACCTGTTGTGATACAAGTCTTTGAAATTGTTATTAAACAGCTCATTGGAGAATTTGACATAAATCAGGTCAATTATTGGCTCGTATGCAACTAAGGCCTCAAAAAAGGAATATTGTTTTTCCAAGTACTGCAATGTAAGATTCGAAGTTAATGGCTTTTTGCATAGCTTCAATATAATGCTCAATGTCAATGAAGCTATTCTTATAGGCGCATAACTAATGTTCTTTGTGCTTTTGTATTCCTTAAGAGCTTCCAAAAAGGTGGTAACCAATGAACTCAATAATGACCTGGAGGATGCAATTGTACCCAAAGTGTCCTTGTTACCTATACTCAACTCATTGAAACTGGAAACCTCGAAACCTAATAAGAAATGGGCTACATTCACTGAAGAAAATTCCTCCAATGTTCGGTCGATGAAATTTAACAACTTGACTTTCAATATCAAGTTTTCGTTGACCAATCTTGTGTGGAGAGCTTCATTGTCATCATCGTTAGAATAATAGTCGATATCATTATCATCTTCCAAACTCTGATGATCAGATTCTAGTTGATTAATGAAGGCTAATCTTATTCTGGTAGACTCATCAATAGTTTCGAAAATCGTAAACAACCTGTTTCTTCTGATCAAAGGAAGCTTTGAGGAAGTTGCAGAATTAGAAGGCACAAGGAATTGCGATGATTTTGAAATCAAGTTGAGCAAATCTATACTGACAGATGATATTGATGGAAACTTAGAGCTCACATACAATCCTAGGTGTCCAATCACTGGCAAATCAAAAGACAAAGCGTTGTAAAAAGTTTTCACATCATGAGTACCAATGGCTTGAGGTAAGTAAAAAAGCAGAGAAGTTTTTTCGTTCGGCGCTTGAAGCGCTTTTATTGCAGGAACGACAATATCTGTGTAAGTATCTTCAAACTTCAAAATCCTCAACAAAACACTCAAGGAAAGTCTCACAATTTGAACATTTGGATCTTGAATCAGTTTGTCCAAAATCTCGTCATTTCCTGTAGAAATAGCTTTGAACAAAACATTTCGAATGTTGCTTTTGTACACATAATTCATCACAATACTTGCTGGATTTTCCTTGATAAATTGAAGAAAATCGTTACCTTCCACAACAGAATCCAAATTGCTAATTCCAGCTGATCTGAAACTTAATGTTAATAACGGGTTGAAGTATTTAAAACTGTTTAGTATTATTCTGAGGCTGACCGATATTAAACAATTTTTTCTGGAAGCATCTAGAGCTTCTGATGTAAGACTTGCAAAAACGTCATTCAAAAAATAATCGAAGTAGGGCCACAAACCAGACTTTCTATATTTGACGCCCAAGTTTTTAGGATAAGGTAACATAAATTTGTCGCCATTGATATTATTTGAGAGATAGAATCCGCTACTTTTTTCATCAGCAGGCGGTGATACTAACACGTCAAACAAACTCATGAAACCAAGGGCCCCGTTAAATTCTAAAAAGATGTTGCTAAAAAAGTTTTTAAATGAAGGATTTCTTAGGTTTCTGTTTGTGACTGTACTAAGTTTGTTTTTGAAAAGCCATTCATCTAACATATTCCAAATTTTATGCTTAATTTTAATCGTTTCAAAATTTGATATACCCGGTACTAAGGCTTTTATGACGCTTAAAATTAGCCCAATCAAAAATGTTTCGCTTTTCAAATTGCCAGCTGATGAGCCGTTTTCGTCAGCAGCTCTTGGAGCAAATGTTGTTTTCAAAGAGGCAATATTTGTCAAATTGTTCAAAAACTCAAACAAATAATCTAACAATTCAAAGTTATTTTTTTCATAAAACAACTGCTTCACCTTCTCATTGTTTAAAGAAGCGGAATATATTAATTTGAAATATGATGACAATTCAATGATTTCTTCTTCTGATAATTCCAAGTCCTCGAGTTTGATGTCATTGTCTTTGTTCTTCAAATTAGCGCTAGCTGCAGCACTGGCGGCAGCAGCACCGGAAGGTTCCCCGACGTTGAAAAAAGTTTGGAAAGTTTGCATGGATGAAGAGGGCAAGAACAATTGGTTGTACGAGTTTTGGAACTTGCTGATGAATTTGTCGTAATTTTGTTGAAAGGAAATGTTATGTGCATGCAATGCTCTGAGTATAGTGTTCCAAGATAACTTGATATCTTTGCCGTTAGATAGGGTGCTCGAGGTGACTACAGAAGAAGCTGTTTGAGTTGAAGACTTCGCTGTGCTCAACCGCGAGGAATCGTCTAACAAAAGTTTCGACGCATACCAACCATTGCCATTTTCAATTGCTTTGACATTATTATCGTCGGATGAATCGTCAATGTTCAAAAATTCATAAACATGAAGGCTATTCAGCTCATTTTCCATCAAAGTGCTAAGTACCAAAATGAAACATGACTTGATAAGACTGTTGGTAGTTTTAGACATCCCCCAATCGAGGAACTCTATGAAATTGGCTATTGTCTCATTCGGAATCAGCCCGTCCTCACCATCGTTCCATATTGTTAAAGAACCCTTAGGTCTATTAGTGAAGTTGTGGTACATTATCATGTAAAATCTTTCAAGCTCAGCATTTTCGGCAAGATCATCAATCGTTAAGTTGGCTTCGCTCGAATCCCTGATATTTGTAAGATAAAAGTCTTCTTCTGAATCGCATATGCCAACTAGAATATTTGGAAAGTTGTTAAGAAAAAGCAATAGGAAATCATCAAAAATAACATGGAAAATAAATTTAAAATTGCTGCTAGTGGTAAGATTCAAATTAGAATCTAGATAGATCTTAGGCAGTTCTGTATCACTCGTATTTGATTCTTGGTGAAGAAAATTGTTGCTGTTTGGAGCACTTATCAATTCCTGAAGTTGCTTTGTTTTCTCTTCGTCAATATCTAATACTCTCTTAGGATAAAGCTTTGGAATATGCCTTTGCAAAAGAGATTGCAAGTCATAAAATTGAACGTGATTCAATAGGTGTTGATTTTGATTCTCCACAGAAAAAACTTCTGATACTATGGCCATAAGCTGTTCCAAAGCTCCTATTTTAAATAACTTTATGATTGCCACTTGAATGACATCAAAGTATTGTTCAAAATTCCGCTGCTGTTCTTCCAAAGTGAAACTCTCACCTTGAATCCAGTTGGACATGAAGCTGTAGAAGAAAAGAAGAACAGTAGACTTAATTGGGTGTTTTAATAGCGTGCTTTCAAGATTCGCTGTAGTAATTTGAGAGTTGAAAAATTCATATAATTCTTTTACCAGGCTTCTCTCGACGCTTTTGTTGATATAAATGAGATAGTTATAGAGACCCGGGAGGTAATGGAGAACAAAAGAGTCATTATCAACAAAGTTTTCAGTAACATGCGATAAAATTTGCTTAAATTGGGTATTATTTACAAACGAAATATGTTCGTTTGGAACCAAGATATAAAATATTTCTCCTAACAACTGATGACATCTGAACAAATTGTTTCTTCTGAAATTTATTCTAGCTTTAAATTCCACACTGGAAAGGAGATTTGGTTGTAATATTTTTGTCTCCCGTATTGATTCATGTATGTTGTTCAATTCTTCCTCTATGTGCTTGAATGACAGCAAAAGTTTATCAATAATGAAATTCTTTGCATCTGGACCACCAAAGAGAGTAGTTAATTCGTCTTTAGAGCCAGTATTGATAAAATAACTGAAAACGTAGAGTACTGTCTCAATTCTCTTATAATATGCTATTCTAGCAGTATCCAATATAGAAGTTGTGAGGTTGTTGGTGTCCTGAAAAGATTTTGCATGAAGTACCACTTTTGCAGCTACTACCTCGTCAATATTGAGCTCCGAGGCCAATTCAAGGGCTATTAGAACAAAATCCTGGTTCAACTCAAATGTTTGGTCAGCAACTATAAGCTTCTTGGACTCGAGTGAGGTTCTGCTGGAATTATTCTGTTTTTCAACCACATATAAATTGACGAGATCATCTTTAAGAAGCGTAAATAAATCCGAATAGTCGCCGTGGGACTGAATAGCCGAGTAGAGCTGGCTGAAAAGCGTTGTATCCCAATGAAGGCCTGCCATTGTAAAGTTGATAGACGCCCTTACTGCGCTGTGACAATTCGTTTCAAAAAGACTTCTCTCGCGTGTGATATCTCGTCAAGCGCTGATGTATTTGAGTTTTGTTTTGTTTGTTGATTTCCATTCTCGTTTTTGCTGCTTTGAAAATTAATTCTCAGACGAAACCTTGCCGTTACCCGGTATCTCCCAAGCACTTGGTACCATTTTTGCAAGGACTTCCAACATGCATATTAACTACTGGTGAATGAGCAAAAATCTGTAAAAGTATAGAGGGTAAAACACCTTACACCATATACAAAATGAGATCATATTTATCAATTTCAAACTATAACTTCCAATCCTTGTATATATTAATGGCACGATGTTTATATGGAAAGACTTAAAAGTTACTATTGACTGCTTAGTCAAGCAGTTAGCAACTTCGCGCGAGCCTTTTAACAAGATTTTAGCGCACCAACACATAACTAAACTGAATTTTGAGCAAAGAAGCTATTGCAGGTTTTGCATCATAGCTTCCAACTCGGTTTTTTACCCATCCGATGCAACTAGTGATGGTAACGATGGTAAAAACCTTTCTTCCGTGTCAAGTTCATAAGGGCATGATAGTACTTAAATAGAGTAATCAGAGTTTAATATGCTTGTTGCAGTACAAGTTCCAAAACTTTTATCGAAATAGACAATGTGACTACAGAAACAGAACAGTTATACAATAATTGATATGTGCTAAGAGTTTATGCCTGAGGAATAATAATTTGTACATGGGAAAATCCGGATAGTTACACCATAAGGTTGTTGCTCCTGTTTTCTATGATTTTATGCTATTTATTATTTGTTTCTTTAAAACCCTGTATGGACGGAAACCTTTGAAGCTTAAAATCGTTTTGCTACTTGTGTGCCACATCTCTTTCCTTTGTCACTACTAGCGACACTTCCCGCCCAATATAAACTGCATTCGAGATTCTGTTCCGTCCTACCATTCGTTCTATTCTTGAAATATTGTTAACGTGCCTGACAAAAAGTTACAGTAAGCATTGTACACAAAATAATTTCACAAAAATCTAATACCAGCCATCTATTTATCTATTAAAAAACCATCATTTCTGGTTCAGTTTCTTTTATACCCTCGGACATTCTTGGCTTACCAGCAAGCAATTCTCTTCTAATCTCTGGTCCTAGGCCTTTGTGAAATCTTTGTCTTATTGTCTCAAGCAAGAAATCTCTCTGGTCGTCGGTTATGTCGTTCTTGTATCTTTGAGCGAATGCTAAGAAAGCCTTGTACCACACCAAAGTCAAGCCGTTAGTCTTATCTACTTCCACCGGCTCATCTTCGTCCATTCGGTCAGAATTGCCAGTCTGTATCACTCTGAACTTCATAAAATAAAACACCAAGTCGTCTATCGTCTGATATGGCAAGGCGTACTTCTTTTCAATCAATACTCTAATAAAAAGAGTCACAGCGGGATTGTAGTCCAAGTTTAACAAGTAACTCAAAGCGACAGATGAATGCAACACTGGGATTGACACTTTGGTCAAGATAGATCCGGCTATTTTGGCTTCGTGACTAGAACATCCTGATTCCACAAGCGGGAACAAAAAACCTTTGAAAAAGGCACTTGGTTTATATAAGGATTTCTTCAAGGCACGGTAAATGTGGTAATTCAACTTGTGTGATTCATCTTCCTCAATATTATCTCTGAATCTGTCTAACAAAACCATACTAATAAACTTCTCTGCCTCCTTGGCTCCCAAATTGGAAACGAATAATCTGGTAGCTTCATAGACTGCGTTTGGGGACCAACCAGATGGATTGGTGACGTAAAGAACGTCTTCCCAGTTATTCAAACTAGGTATTATTTTGAACAATTTTGGCAATTTGCCATGGGTCCAGGTGGACATGACTTGGCCAATTTGAGTGTAGGCCGCAATGACTTTTGGAGGCAACATCACACCATTTTCGTCATCATTTCTCTCCTCGTCCTGCCCTTCGGAGTCAAGTTTGGCTTTTCTATTTTCAATCTCAGCCATAATCTTGTCTGCCAAGTTGAATGACTGAGATCCGTCAAATCTATTTTGAGTATTGCTCAAATACTGTTCGAACAATTTAGCATCTTCTTCCCCTATTTCTTCCTCATCAAGCTCTTCATACTCTCCACCATCCTCCCCAACGGGACGAAGATCATCATCATCATCATCAAATGCCTTCAACTCTTCAAATTCGGCAGCATCGTTTTCCTCATCGCTGTCTTCATCCTCGTCCGAGTCCTGAGGTACTTGGAAACGGTACTTCGTGGTGATATTGCTTCTCTTATTGGTCTGATTCTCCTCCTCCTCAACCTCCTCCTGCTGCTTCTTCGCTAGCTGAAGAATCTTTCTCGAAGTGCTAGCATCAATGAAATCCTCGCGCTCCACATCATCAGACTTGGCTCTCTTTGATTCGGTCCCTCTAGGAGTCTTTCTGAGCTTTCCTCCATCGGAAGATATATCCTTATATAGAGGATTATGCTGTGGCTTCTGCTTAGTGCTGGATACAGTAACTTTGCCCATTTTGATCTGCTTGGAATGAACGATATCAATAATAAAAATAATTGAAAAGATGGCGATTAATGTACGGTTATATGCCAAATATTGAAAGTGAAATTTTTTACTAGTAATTTTTTTAGCTCATCGATGAGATTGGGGGTAACCCTGCATACAAGCTAAAACTTTTGGGGGGTATCAAGTGCGAAATCGGTTATCAGAAGGCGGCACGTAGTGCGGGACTTTCCTCGCAAAGCTGCTTTTCTTCCTTTCTTTCTTCTTCCTCTTCTTCGTGAAGGCATTCCTTTTGGATCATCCGTTTTCTTTGCCTCCACGAGACGAGATGGTTATGCAAATAGAAAGCTGCTTCAAGTGCAGCATCCAACTATTGAAATGCTATATAAAAAGAGCCAAAAATTATAGGGAGAAGCAATGCTGAAGGCAAATACAAGCAGAGAACTTACAAAATTGGCTAAAATTTTCTTCATTAATCATTTATTATCGTTACTTCTATTATACATAAACATCTTCATAAACTATAGCTTTCTGAATTCACTCAACACAGGATAGATAGCTTCAAAAGCAGCATAAATTTCCTCTCTTTGTTTTGCACCAGTCAAAACAATTTTTCCAGAAACAAAGATCAACAATACAATTTTTGGCTTCACCATTCTATAAATTAAACCAGGAAACAATTCAGGCTCATAAGAACTGAAAGTACCGTGGGAGAATGCCAAACCTTCCAACCTAATAGGGAACTTCACGTCACAAGAACCAACAATATTCTGAATCTTGAAATCTGTGAACTTAGCGTTAAAACCCAACTTTTGAATAATTCTTGCATATTTTCTAGATGCTAATTTAGAATCATCTTCAGATTTTGCACCGGTCACAACCATTTTGCCAGATGCAAAAATAAGGGCAGTGGTCTTTGGTTCTCTGATACGCATAATAACAGCGGCAAAACGCTTTGGATTGTATTCAGCGTTACGAGCGTGCAAGGCAATGGTCTTTAAATCCAAACGACAATCCAAGTTTACCGTGGCAACAATATTCTGTAAAGTTGGGACAATACCAGACGTAGCAGCGTCCTCTGCACCAGCAGAAACATCTTCAACGGCGTTACCATTGGAAGCCTTTTGATCATTACTGGAAGAAAAGTCCACTGCATTGGCAAGTCCGTTCAAGTCATTGTGATTAAGAATTGGTTTTTGTTCTTGTAAGTCCAAAGAAGGTAGTTGTAGAGACATGATTATTGAGTTATTGAATTGTGTGTGTTGAAATATGACGTGATGAACTGTTATTAGATGTAGGGAGATGGAAAGTGAAATGCAAGTCGATGATGGTGGGAGGCAACTGCAGTCAAATAGAAAAGATTAATTTTATTATAATAAGGACCTTTATTGATTTGGGAAAATAATATGATACACTATAATATGGTTATTATATATACACAGCCGATTGTTAACTGAATAACACCCGTGCAGGAATACTTTTATGAGGCTGAAAGAACACCAAAAGACGAATGGCGTTGACGACCGGGGAGACGAATGAGAGGGACAACAGACACACAGTGAAATGTAATGCACGTGACCAACTCTAATGGCTGATATAAAATTTCAAAACAAAAAAGACTTTTCCGAATTTTGTTTTTCGCGAATGGGATTTTTTGGGGGATCCGCTGCTCTTTATATAGTGTTGCTGTTGGTGGTTGCGAGCCCCGAAATATTGCTGGGGTCATGCGGGGCGGCGCGTCTCCCCTAGTCACTTTTGCTTTTTGCTGCTGCAAATACTTATATTGCTTCCATTAGCGTTGTGAGTGCCACAACTAATATTTCCGTCATAGAAATTCAAAACAACACGAAAGTGTTCACAGACCTTGAAGCTAAATAGCTAGGGTGTATGTAACGGCATTAACCTACTTTTTCTAAAGCTAATTTAACAATGATACCAGCTTGAGTCATTTAATTGAGATTTGGCGGCTTGCTAATGCTTGCAACTGAACGCGCCACAAAGAGCATTATAGAAAGTCTGCCATAAAATTGTAATGATGGTAAGTCAATTCACTATCAAGTCTCTGGTTTGGAGTAAGTGGCAGATTCAAAAGTTTGTTTGGCTGTTTTTTTTTTTTTTTTCATTTATATAATGATGTGTATGAAACTCTGGTTATTTAGGAATATTGATGTATTTTGACTGAAAAACTTGTTTGGCGCACAAAATTAATATATGAAACTATTGTAATATCACCTTTCCTGTCATGTTGTCAAAAAAGATTTATAGATTTTAAAAAGCGAGAAACTATTGAGTTCTGGAATGCAGTCAGACTGACGCAATTTCTTTCACAATAATAACTATTTTGTCCTTTAGATGGCACTTAAATTTTTCAGGTTTGAGCTCATTGGACGGATATAATCTTCAATTATTACATCAAACTTATTTAGAAGCAAATTTATAAGGCTAGGGCCATTAAAGCAGTCTAACTTGTTGAATTACTTTGAGTACTGAAAAAATATATTGATCT
>JASTUX010000045.1:0-26862 GCA_031125595.1 Saccharomycopsis capsularis
TATAAAGTATTACTTCTTACTCTCATCAATATCTTATCTTATATATAAAGATATATAAGTACTATATATAATATATATATTAAAGATTATTAAAATATAATCTTAAATTATTTATTAAAAGGAATACACAAGTATTGGAAAGTTAGTATTTGTTTATATTATATGAAAAAGTATTGAAAGAAATATATAATATAATATATAATAATCAATTTAGATGAGTTTTATAATAACATAACTCAGCTTATTTAAATAAATAATTAACCTAAAACAGATAGAAGCCAAAGTGGATCGGCACTGTTATTGGGGGACAGACCTAGATAGTTCAAGTCTATCCTATCTGAATATATATAAAAAATATATAAATAGGTTGTATATCAATATAAGATTCACTTATATCTATATGAGGAATATAAATAATAATAATAAAGTAATAAAAAACAATAATATAATATATTATAATTAATAATTAATATATATCAATATAAATATATAATTTCATAATTATATATTGATATTAATTAAATAATATGATATAATACAGATGAACAAGATAGATTCATTAAGTTTGTTAAAGGAGTAGGATATAAACCTAAGAACAATGTAGGAATTAATAGATAATTCATTAAAAAGATTTCTCTATTTGTTAAATCTTTAGTAACATTTAAGTAAGGTGATTTATTACCTCCAGTTAATCTATTAGTTAATTTCATTTGATAACTAGCACTTAATAGAACAGAGATAGTACCAATAGCAGCTAAAATAGGATTATTTTGGAAAGCACCAGTGAATGATAAGAATTCACCTAAGAAGTTAACAGATAATGGAGTACCTACATTACAGAAACTAAAGAATACTAAATAGATAGCAAATACAGGCATAAAACTAGACAATCCTTGATAGTAGTATATTAATCTATTATGATATCTGTCATATAAAATACCTCCAACAGCAATAAATAATGCAGGAGATACAAATCCATGAGCAATACATAGTAATAGACTACCTTCTATACCTATAATATTATTTGCAAATACACCTAAAATACAAACACCTAAATGACTAATAGAACTATAAGCAATAATTACTTTAAGATCTGTTTGTCTTAGAGTAACTAGACTAGTATATATAATAGTAATCACAGCTAAAACATAAACACCAGGTAAGAATAATGTAGTAGCTTCAACTAAATTAGGTATTAATAATCTTAAAATTCCATATATAGCTAATTTTAAAATAACACCAGCTAGTAAAATAGAACCACCTAATGGAGATTCTGAATGAACAACTGGTAATCAAGTATGTACAGGTAATAATGGAGTTTTTACAGCTATACCTATGAATATACCTAATCATATTATTGATTGTAAATCAATAGATAAAATTATAGAATTTATATTTAAGTAATCAGTAGTATTTAAAATATATGTATAAACTCCTATAGATAATAGCATAAATAATGAACTACCTAATGTATAAACTAATACATAATAAGCTGCTTTTTCTTTATTACTAGCCCCATAAATACCTATTAATAAGAATAAAGGAGCTAATGTACTTTCAAATAATATATAGAATGATATCATATCTAAACATAAAAAGTTTAAGATCATTAAAAATACTAAAATTAGTATTAATGATACATACATTACATCTTTTTGGTTTGATTTATCATTAATGTTTATATTTCAATTTGATAATAAAGCTATAGGACCTAAAAATCCTGTTAATACTATTAATCCCAATGAGATTCCATCTAAACCTCAATTTATATTTAGTATAGTCTCTATTGATTGGAAACCTAAAACATTACTATTGTATGTATATCATCAGTATATACAAATATAAAAAGTAATGATACTAATAGATAGTGATAATTGTCTAATTAACACTTTGTTAGTGTTAATTAATAACCGAATATTATGTATTCCTAATATTAAAATTAAACCTATAATGTTAGTTAAAAATAATAATTTTATAGACATTTTCTTTCTTTTTTTTTTTTTACTATAATTGCTAATAAGTTAGACAAAATAATATAAATTATAGATATTAATCTAAAATAAAAATATATTTATTTAACAAATATATTGAGAACAGGTGGATTTGAACCACCATGAATTTACTTAAAAGATAAAGGTTTTACCATTAAACTATGTTCCCACTATTTTTTTTTATGCCCTTACAAGGAATTGAACCTCGACTCATAAAGCTTCAATTTATTGCTCTACCGTTAAGCTATAAAGGCTAAATATGAAACTACCTATAGAAGGAATTGAACCTATCATTACTGACATATGAGGTCAGTGTTCTAACCATTGAACTATATAAGTTCGAATAGATATTTTCTATCAAAGGGTAAATACTGCGAATTGAACGCAGATAAGATTCGCCACAAGAACCGGCTTTACCATTAAGCTATACCTACCTTGTATAAGAATGTAGAATTACAGAGTTTCGATCTCTGATACAACCATTATGAGTGGCATGCTTTACCGATTAAGCTATAATTCTTTCTCAAAAATAAATAAATTAAACGGACAAAGAGAGATTCGAACTCTCGGTATTGAAAACAATACATAATAGCTCAAATATTACACCATAAACCACTCGGTCATTTGTCCCATTTATTATAATCCATTTTGAATTAATTATAATCCATTTTTTTTTTTAGGTTATTACAATTTTTATTCATTTCCTTGTTTATAGGTTCAACTGGACTTGAACCAGTATATTAACGTTATCAACATTATATTCTAACCTTTGAATTATGAACCTATATGTATATATTATATTACTTATATATAATAATAATATAAATTATTATTATAAATTTTATTATTAATATTAAAATTTTTTTATGTTTTGATTCATCAATATTGATTACTTTTCTTCGTGAATTTAGCTTTTATTATTATTAAATATAGTAATAATGATAGAAACGAAGTATATATATAATATATTAGTATTATTTAATAGACCAAAGTTTATAACTAATAAAGTAAATACAACTCCAATTACGAAATAGATAGAATAAGTGAATAATGAACCATTACTTAATTTGATGAATCTATTAGAAACAAAAGAACTTAAATATCATACACCATTAGGACCAAACAATTTCAATAATCCTTTATCGATATGATTATTTAATACACCTCCTAAATTTAAACCTCCTCTAATAATATAATTATTTAATAATTGATCACTAAATACTTTCTGGTTTAAGTAGAAATAAATATTATTTAAAATATTGTTATTATAAACATTAATTAATTTATAATTAAATTCATAAATAAATAATAGTATAAAACTACCACCTATACCAGTTATTAAAGGTAATACTTTAAATATAGCATTTAAACCAAATTCAGTCTCAATTAAGTTTAAATTATTAGGATGTATAAATAGGGCATTAAATGGACTTCCCATACCTAAATATATATCTCTAGTAAAGTATCCAACAAATATAGAACCGATTGCTAATATAACCATAGGAACTACCATAACATAATCCATTTCATGTAAGTTTAAATATGTATATTTAGAACTATTAGGTACATTGAAGAATGTTAAATATAGAATACGCATACTATACAATGAAGTTAAAGTAGCAGATAATAAAGCTAATCAGTATACTATAAATCCAGATATTTCATAACTACCTAATAATGATTCTATAATAATATCTTTTGAATAGAATCCAGTTAATCCAGGAATAGCCATTAAAGATAATGAAGCAATTAAAAGACATGTATATGTTAAAGGCAAGAATGGTAAGAATCCTCCATAAGTTCTTAAATCTTGTGATTCATTAATTACTGAATGAATAATAGCACCTGCAGACATAAATAAAAGAGCTTTAAATACACTATGACAAACTAAATGGAATAATGCTAAATTATAGGCAGAAACACCTACAGCTATTACCATCATTCCAATTTGCAAAATTATTAAATAATAATAGTTATAATTATAATTATATTATAAATTATTTATAATTGTGGACCATTTCTTTACTAACAATATTTAATATAATTATTAGTATCAGGCGTATGGCCTCTGAGATTCCTACTAACTTGCATATAATAATTAAGAATTATTCTTGATAATGAATCTTTAATTATTATTAATATTATATATTATAATAATAATATAAAAATATATTAATATATAATATATATATATTGAGCGTTGGTTATCTTCGAGTTACTCATTATTCATTTTTAATTTTAATTCATTTATTATTTAATTCTATTAACTTATTTTTTATTTGTAATTGATTATTTGTAGATAAATCTTTATTTAATAAATCTATATAAAAATAAAAATCATAGATTAAATCTACTTTATATTTTATATTGGATTGTAAAGGATAATTATAGAAATATATAAATAAATTCAAAATTTCTTGTTTTTTAAATATTTGATATTCAAAACAGTTTCTTGATTTTGAAAATAAGATTCTACCATTATATATATTAATTAATGGTTCTAATAAATAATTATTATTGTTAAATATAGAAAAAATAATTTGATTAGCTTTTAAATCTATATTTAATAAACTATTAGAGTCAATATATCCACTTAGTCAACCATTATTATATGTTAATGGTTTAGGTGGAACAAAATCAATATTATATAAATGACATAATTTATTCAATTGAATTATTTTTGAAGGATGTCTAACTAACCCATTAATTGAATGAATTAAGTGAATCATTCCTTTTTTATCGTGTAATTTATATTTAATTTTATCCTCTGATATTTTTTTTATAGATCCTCCAAATTTATGTTTAATTTGATATAGTAAATCTTGATTTTCTTTATTAAAAATTAGTTTAAAACTAGCATAACCTTTTTTACTTAAAGAAAAATCTCCTTTCCCATCTACTATACCACTTAATCATTCTAATCATTTAGATTCAGTATCATATGGTAAATTAAAACTATGTATTTTTCCATATTTATTCAAAAATAATAATAAATATTTAATTTTATTCATACCCATCTCAGTATGATGTTCCTTATTATTTATCATTTTTACAATTGATTTAAAATAATTATAGTTGTATAATTTATTACCTAATAAAGGATATTTTTCTAATTCTTCAAGAAGTAAATTAATACTCTTAATATCTTGAATTTTGAAATTATATATATTATTATATCTATATAATTTACCTATATTTAAATATTTAATTATATTTTCTAATAATAATTTATCTTTTTCATGTTGAGTTAATTGAAATAATATAATTATATTATTTTTAGAATTTATTGAACAATGAAAACAACCTTCTGCTTCAATAAATCCTGTAATCCAAGACATATTTAAATTCTTAAAAATATCTCTATTATTTTTATTAATATTAATAGTATTATTTTTAGTATAAAATAATAACTCATCTTTACTAATAATATTATCTTTTATAATTAAATCTATGAAATCTTTAGATAATCCATTATTAAATTTATATTTTAATAATATAATTTTTTTTAAACCTTTATTTGTTAAATGTTCTTTATTTAATATCATATGATACACTGTTCTAAATATATCAAAGTTTTTATATTTATTAGTTAATAAAGGGTATTTATAAAAATGATTAATAATAATTTCTAATTCATTAATAGAATTAACAACGTAGTCAACTCTAATATTTAAATCAGAATTAGAATTAGAATTATTTTTTCTAATATAAATACGACCCACTTTAAAATGATTTTTAATTAAATTTATCAATTTTAAATCTTTTATAGATAAACAAATTTTAAATGATAAATCTACATAATAATTATTATTCCGTTTTCTAATTGTAATTAGAAAAGTACCTTCCCCGTCTGTAAATCCAGTAATATAATTATCAAAATTAAAGTTAGAATCATTAAAATAATTTAATGTAGAATAATTTCTATTAAATAATAAGTTTGTAGAATGAATATTTGATTTTTTTAATAATTGAGCTTTCTCGTATATAGCCTGATTCCTAAACATATTTATAAAAATATAAATATGTTTTCGAGCCAATTGACTCATAGTAGATAGTGCAATAACTCTTTTAATATCATTAGATACTATAGCTATTAATCCAGCAACAGAAGTAGTGATACCTCCTAATCATAAACAAGCCACTAGCATGTCAGGACTATTCTCCAATATAGGTGATGATCTCATTAATAAGTATACACCTGCTGTAACCATAGTAGCTGCATGTAATAATGCAGAAACTGGTGTAGGCTATATGTTGATATATTTTATTGAAATCTATAATTTCTGTTTATAAAATATATTCTCAATTACTCTCGTAATTGGTTGGACTATCTCTTTATATAATAATTACTTTTTATTTTTGATTTTTGATTGTTTAAATTTATCTATTAATTTTTTTATTGTTATATAACCCTTCTCGGTCCAGTGTGTTTTAATGATTAATAATTGATAAATATTATATCAGATTTTATATTTAATTATTTTATTTGTTTTTAAGTTATATCTTTGAAAATAATTTATGATAGGTTTCAATTTTCTAGTAGTAACAGTAATGTTATAACCATTGTAACTTTTAACAAAAGATACTGTACCATTTATTATTTGACCTAAAAGATTAGCAGTATTTATATCAGTTTTTTGAGATATTATATATCTTAAACTAACAATATTAGATTTATCATTGATACCATCTTTATAAGCCGTAGTGAAACAGCCTTCAGCGTCAGTAAATCCTGATAATCATGCATCATTTAATGTAGGTATAAATTTAGATTCAATATAAACAATATTAGTATTATAATATTTATTATATGCTTCAATAAATAATTTAAATTTATCTTTGTATTTAGGTAAAAAAAGATGACCATTAAAAATTGTAATAATTTTATATAAACCTTCTTTATCTCTAACTCTAAATTGATAAGTATTACAATTAATGTCCTGTTTACGGACATTACCAAAATTTAATTCTTTTTTAATATAATATAATACTTGCTCATCGTTAGAAGATTGAGTAACTCTAAATTCTAATGAACCTGATTTATTAATAATAAAACTACCATCTCCTTCAGTAAAACCAATAAATCAAAATAAAAAATCATTATTATATATTCCACGTATAGTCTCTGAAGAACTTTGAATAATATTAGAATTATTCAAATTTCTTGCTAATTGTCTTTTATCTTGAGTTATACCAGAAACAAAACTCTTGGATCAAGAAAAAATAAGATATTTTAGCAAATAGTGGAATTTAAGGAGAGCCCTAAAACAACCCTCCATTGCTAATAATAATCAACTATGAAGTCCAAATTGAGCACTCTTAGCTGTAGTAGCAATCAAGAATGAGAACATTATTAAATCTAATGTTTCTATTCCCATATAAGGAGCTAATCCAAATATACTTGCAAAGTTTAATGAACCAAAAGTAGAAATTAATAATAACATACCTATAATGAAGAAAGTATCACCCATTCTATTTAATAATAGGGCAGATAGAGCAGATTTCATAGCAGTAATCCGAGTAAATCAGAAAGAGATTAATAAATAAGATGTAACTCCTACAAATTCTCAACCAATGAACATAGTTAAATAACTATCTCCTGTTACTAATATTAACATGAAGAAAGTGAATAATGATAAATATGAGAAGAAACGAGGTTGATGTGGATCAGATGACATATAACTACATGCAAATATGTGTACAAAGAAAGAGATTGTTGTAACAGGGATTAACATACTTCCAGATAATTTATCTATTGTAAACGCTCATTGTACTTCTAAATACTCAATATTTATTCATGGTAGTAAATTTAAAGTTATTTCTTTGTCATTTAATACTACCTCAGCAAATATACAATATGACATTATCATTGAGATAAATATAGAGAATGTAACTATTACTTTACTTAAATTATTTCCTAAGTATCTACCAAAGAAACCACTTATAAGGCTACCTATGAAAGGTGAAATTAATGTAACTAATAACATATTTATTTTATTATATATCTAATGTAATAGAACCTCTTAATTTATAATAGGCTACTAATATAGATAGTCCTATTGCTGATTCTGCTCCTGCTAAGATTAAAATGATTATTGCATAGAATAATCCAGTAATATCGTCCATTAATGCACTTCCTTGTAAGACTAATAATGTTATAGCTAATAACATCATTTCTATACTAATAAAACATAAGATGATATTCTTTTTATTTAACACAAATCCTAAAAGACCTGTAATGAATAATATTAATGTTATACTCATATATATATTTTTATACTTTTTTTTTATCTAGATAATCATGTACTAGTAATAATATATATATATATATATTATATATATATATATTATATATATATATACAAGAATAGAGAGACTTGAACTCCCAATGATTGATTTGAAGTCAATAGTTTTACCATTAAACTATATTCTTTAAAAATTTTTGAATATTAAAAATATTAATAAATCCGCAGCAGGTTCCCCTACCACGACCGTATTTCAACTTTACAGCAATCTAAATTATCTCTTAATATGATAACACGTGAAAAATATATACCATTGTATAGCCATACAATAGTATATATATAATTATAATAAAGATTATAATTAAATGTTATATACTTGGGATAATAATTTATATTGTCGTATGATGAGTGGTTAGTACGAAACAGATTATAAATTCACCGTATCATGGCTGATATACGATTACTAGCAATTCCTATTTCATAATATCGAGTTACAGATATTAATCCAATAAAACACTATAAATTATAGTTCCTAAATTTTAAATTATTAGCGCACATTTTCAAGTTAGCTTAATTTTGTATTTAGTTTAGTAGCACGTTTGTAGCCCATACCATAAGGGTCATCAGGATTTGTCTTAATTCTCTTCACCCTAAAATTAAGAAGAGTATTCTCTCATAAATGTAATAAATCACAAATTATGAGAGTGAGAGTTATGTTCGTTAAAGGACCTAACCTAAATATCTTGCGACACGAACTGAAGACAACGATGTAACACCTGTATATCTTACTTTAGAAAAGATTTTAAAGATATATTCAAGGTATGGTAAGGTTTGACGGGGATTATCGTATTAAACAACATGCTCCACTGCTCAAGGCTGTGACCGTCTATTGTCTTGAGTTTCATCCTTGCGAACGTACTCTTCAGGCGGAACACTTAATTTTCACTTAAAACTATTACGTTATTAGTGCTCATAGTTTACAGCTAGAACTACTTGGGTATCGAATCCATCTCGCTACTCTAGCCTTCGTCCCTCAATGTCAGTTAATACTAAGTCTATATCCTTCGAATTTGGCCGTCTTATAATAATCATTATCATTTCATCTCTCCTATTATAATTCGATAGACTTTTAATATAACTCTAATCTTATTAAAGAATAATTTTATATTATTATTCAATTTTTTAAAAAGATCATACTACGGACCCTTTAAGCCATTATGGTTAACGCTAGCCTCCATTGTTTTACCGCAGCTGCTGGCACAAATTTTGGTTAAGACTTCGTACAATTAATTTTAAATATAATAATTATATTTAAAACAGCTAACATCATTATTCTCACTGTTTGAGGGTTTTAATTTTAATCAAAAAAAATTCATTACTATACAATAAGATTACTTATTTTTTTTAAAAATGGGATATCTTAATACGAATTTTTTCACCCTTATAAGTAACTGGGTCAGTCGTTAGACCATTGCCCAATATTCCTCACTGCTGTATCTTATAGATATTGACTATGTCTCAGAGTCAACGTGGTCATTATGACGATTATCACTGACTATAGATCTTCGGCTAGGTAAGCTATTATCTTACCTACTACCTTAAACTAATATTGGCTAGACTAGATGCAGTTATATATATAACTATATAACCTTTGGTTATAAGATATTTAGTCTTACAAGAATATAATTCATATTTCTAGTTCGGATACCAATACTTACTCACGGGTTCACCACTATTGTACTATTTATTACATATAATAATAATATTATATTGTATATTACAACGTATGATTTGCATGTGTCATGTCCTTATATAGCGTTTAACCTGAACCAACATCATGTTCTTAATTATTATTAATTTTTACTACTACTACTTATAAACTATTTTAAATTATTTTTTTTTTAGAAAGTTATACGGTTACTGGGATTTGAACCCAGATTATCAACGTGGAAGGATGTTAGTTTACCATTAACTTATAACCGTTTATGAATATATGTTATAATTTATATATATACTTATATTTATATATCTGTATATAAATATATTGAGATGAATAGATATAAATTAATTATTTTTTATAAAAAAAAAAATAATCATAATTTATATAAAGATGGTTATATGTCAGGATTTAAGTAGAGTTTAAATTAGTTTGATTTATAAAATTCTTTTTTTAAACTTCCTATTTTATGTTTATAAATACGGTTAATATGTAAAGCTCCTGTATTTATTTCATATGTAAATCCTACAATTAATATTAATAAGAATAATATTAATATTAATAAACCATATATTCCTATATTATATAAGCTTAATACATAAGGTAATATTGATGATATTTCTAGGTCAAAAGGTAAGAATAATATAGCTACTAATATGAATGCTACTGAGAAAGGAGTTCTAGATTGAGAGAAAGAAGTAAACCCACATTCGAATGGACCTGTTTTTTCATTATAACTATCTTTAGTTCCTAAAATTACATTCACTAATACTAATGCTAAACCTATAATAGGTACAATTATAAAGAAAATTTTTATTGGATTATATAAATACATTATATTATTAAATTATTAAATGCTAAGATATAAGCTCCTTGTAAAATTGTATCTATTTGGCAGATATTTACTAATATTATTAAAGTTATACTACTAATAATATATGTTATACTGTTAGATAATGTATTTCCTTCTTTAGTAGGAATATAGTTATTTAATTTACTAAATGATAAAGTTTTGATTATATATGCATAATATACAGTTGTTACTACACTAAATAATATTAAAGCTAATGATAATATTATATAACCTTTATTTAAACTAGATATTAATATATAGAATTTACCATAGAATCCTATTAATGGAGGAATACCTATTAAAGAGAATAAGCTAATAATTAAAGCCATTGCTAAATAACTATTTTTTATCAATAATCCATTTAATTGGTTTATATATTCTATTGGTGAGAATGTACTTAATAACACTGATTTATTAGATTTTGTAAATATATTAGTATTATATATTATATAATAACTAGCTAAAAGGATAATAAAGAATATATTTACATGTGTTAAACCATATTGATATACATATACTATAAATCCTACTAATCCTTCTTGAGAATTAACTAATAATGATAATAATAAATATCCTGCATTTATAACACCACTATAGGCTAATAATACTTTAATTTTTATCTGATTTAATCCTCCCATACTTCCTATGATCATTGATAATAATATACTTAAAGCTATTACAGAATTTATGTAATTATTATGATTGTCTATGCTGTATGTATTTGTTACAACAGTATATACAAAAGGTAATATACTTAATTTAGCCATTAAACTAATATAAGAAGTAACTATTGTAGGAGTATTATTATATACTGTTATTGATCAATTATGGAATGGAGCTAATCCCATTTTTCATATTAATCCTAGTATTATAAATATAAATCCTAAACTTAATGAATTAAAGTAAGTATTATAATCTATTAAAGTATAAATATAATCTAAAGATGTCATTCCTGTTATGAAGTATAATATACTTGAACCAAATAAAATTAAAATACTAGCTAAACCTCCAAGTAAAAAGTACATTAATCCTGCTTTTGTTGCATTATTTGATTCTCTGTAAACTGTAGTTATTAAATATAGACTATAACTTTGTAATTCTATTATTGCAAATAATGAGATAAGATCATTAACAGTAGGGAACAATACTAGCCCTAAAGTATTGAATAATATCAATAGTAAGTATTCTTTATGTTTATAGTGAATTATATCTACGAATGAATAACCTATTATATTAACACTATTTAATACTAATAATAAACTGATTAATATTAATATTAAAATAGAAATAGTAGTACTAAGTGATGTTACTTTAAATAAGTTATTATATAAAGAGATACCTGAATTTATGTTTTCAATATTAAATATATCTATTGTTATATATAACACATAGAATATTAATATTACTCCTATTCTATTAACGTTTTTATATAAATAGTATAAATTATTGTTATCTGCTTCTGGTGAGAAGTCACTAATATTTGATGAATTTTTCGCAATTAAAGATATGTATACGATTAATAAACTTAAACATGTTAATAACATTTTTTTTTTTTTTTATTATTGGGGCCGTAGGACCGGTGTAGCCTACGAAGGAGGCGAGAATTATTTTTATTATTTATTATAATTATTTATATTATTATTATTCTTTTCTTATTAATTTACAATTATAAAGAAATAAATTTATTTTTTTTTTATGTATCAAATTTTATTATATATTTAGAGATATATAATATCAATTTTCAATTTTTTTAAAATCTAATATTAATGTAGGTATAGAGCATCTTTTAAGTAACTAGCTGTTAATACACTTAATACATATGCTTGGATCATTGAGATTGCATATTCTAAAAATACAATACCAAGAATTCCAGCTAAAGGTAAGAAACCTAATACAAATGTAATTATAGATATTGACATTAAAGTTAAAGTTAATCCACTTAAGATACTTAATAATAAATGTCCTGATAATCGTCCCACAACTTTATCCTTTAATTATGTAACATATTTAAAAATATATTTATTTTTAAATGGTTTAATATCTTTTATATCTTTTTTCATATTATTTTTTAAATATATTGAAATACTGGATTGACGAAGTTTTAAAATTCTAGCAGCTATTCCTATAGAATCATAAATCTTTATATTATTAGTTGAAAGATCTATAACTTCTATTCTTTTAGCTGTCTTTTGTACTTTAATTAAATTATCTGTGCTAGGTAACTCTATTAATTGAACAATAAATCTATCGAATATTGCTTTTTCTTTATTAATAAATAAATAATGTTCAATATATCTTTTATCTATTTTTAAACTACGAGCAGCCGCACGAATACTACTATACTCGTTAGTCAATTTAGTTTCTAAATCTATTACTCTTATTTTTATACCTTTCTGAGCTTTAGATAATTTAGTAAAGTATTCAGAAGAATTTAATCTTTCTATCATATTTATACGCATTTTTTCTAACGTAGCTTCCGAATGGTTTCACCCAGAACCTCTATTAGGGCTTCCAGGAGTTTTCAATATATTATATTCTGGAGAATGTTTATCAAAATAATATTTTTCTTTAAACATTAAATCATTTTTATGACAAAATTCTAATATAGTTAATTTAAAATTAGAATAACCATATTTTAATAAAGCTTTATTTATGATCATACTTTCTTCATTTAATAATCTATTAATATTAAAATATTCTAATAACTTACGTCTTAGATCAACAGAACTACCTATATATGATTTACCATTTAATTTATTAGTTCACATATATATTCCACTTTCACCTTTGACATAATTTAATATACTTATTTTTTCTTCATCTGAATTATTAAAAATTTTAAAACCCAAAGATTTATTAAGATTTAAGGTAGAATATGATCTAATAATATTTATATTAAAATTTTTAGTCATAATTAAAGATTTATGATTATAAGAATTATTATTGCATTTGAATAATAATAATTTTTTATAAAAGTTTCGTTCACAAATGAATCCTTTCTTTAAAAATATTAATTTTTATATTTTTCTCTAAAGAACATTTGTATTATTTTTATAAAGGATAGGCTATTGTGATATCTTTAATCTTAATTTACTAAACTTTTAATAAGAATTCAATTAAGAACCGGCTTTCCCGGCGACTAGAGTATACCTTATAATAATATTATACACATTAATATAATATTATTAAAGAACCGTCTACTCGTTGCTCTTTTACAAAAATTTTATTTTTAATAAATATTAATTTACAAAATATTGAATAAATTTTGATTTAGATCCGCGATCACCCATTATGATATATTATATATATATAATAACTATATATAATAACTATATATAATATATTAACATCTCTAATGATATTACTATACCCTCAATCATTAATGAGGCCAGATAAGAAGTTTCCTTCAAAATTTTTAGATAAAATATAATCTAAAATATCCTTAGTTATTAGAGCTTTAGGGCTTCCCCGGAGTTTGGCTCTTTTACACAAGAAATAAGATGCCTAATCTTATTTATTTTATGTTAGCAGAAAGTCTTAATCCTAATGAGATAGCTCTAGCAGTATATGATAATAATTCAATTAATACTAAAACAGGTACTAATGGTAATGGAGTACCTTCTGGAACAAAGAATCCAAAGAATTCTAATTTATGATAGTATACAGCGATTATTGTAGCTCCTAATCAAATTGAGATACTTAAAGATACAATAAATACTAAATGTGAAGTTAATGCAAATGAGTAAGGAACCATACTAATTAAATCTGCAACTAATACAAATATAAATAATGTATATATAAATGGGAAGTAATAACCTCCGTATACTCCTCCTATTTGAGTTTTAACCATATTTAAGATTGTATCATATAATGCTTCTTGGCTTACAAATCATCTTGAACCTATTATTTTTCCGTTATTATCAGTTAATAAATTTAAACCTAATATAACAAATAATACTATGATAGTATATAATGAGAAGATTGTAAAATTGAAAGCACTTAAATCAAAGAATGGTGAAACGAAACCTAAAAATGTTCTAATTTCAAATTGATCTAATGGTGAATGAATAATATAATTCATATAAAATTTTTGATTTTTTTATTGTATCAATAATTCGTATTTATTTTTATTTTGATAATTAAGGTGTTTAATTCCTTTATTATACAAGGAAGATTTTTATTATTAATTATAGTTTAGTAATAAAGAATCTTGATAAATATAATCTTACAATTCTAGGTAAGAAGAATTGAGCAAATAATACTAATAAAATTACTATTAAAGCAAATCCATAAGTTAATTGATTTAAAAAGTAGAATGGTACTAATTGAGGCATAATTGATATAAAATTTATATATTTTTTTGATTAATAATAAAATAATTAAAACATATTTATTAAATAAAACTAATAAATATATCTAAATAATAAAAAGATAATTATAAAATTATATAATAATATGATATGTAATCATATAATTATGATTGTACAGCTGGCATGTTAAATGAGTGTACTAAAGGTGGAGAGTTTAATAAGAAATCTAATGATGAAGATTTAATATCTTGTGATTGGAATATAATATTAGACTCTACAAAATCTGGAGCTTTAGGATGAACTACAGATTTATTGTTAACTTTATTTTCTAATCCATTTATGAATTGGTCATAGATAACATATGTAAATAATATTAAAGAAATAATACTTATCATAGATCCAATACTACTTACATAATTTCAACCAGCGAAAGCATCAGGATAATCTGGTATTCTACGTGGCATACCATTTATACCTAAGAAGTGCATTGGTAAGAATATCATGTTAGCACCTATGAAAATTAGTCAGAATTGTACTTGAGCTAATTTTTCATTATAGTATAATCCTAACATTTGAGGACTTCAATAGTAATATCCTCCTAATAATGAGAATACTGCACCCATTGATAATACATAATGGAAATGCGTTTGTGGACTATTTCTTCAAACGTAATTTAGTAATAAATGGAACTTTGTACCACTTAGGGTTTTTATATTGAATTCAATTTAATAATCATTCAGAATAAATTAAAAATTCTTCACTAGAATACGGTGATTTTTGATAACTCCTAATTTCTATAAATCTTAATATTTGAGTTATTCTATAAAATTTAAAATCACTATATAATCTGTTTTTCATAAAATAATCATATAAAAATACCATACCTTTGACAGTCTGGAATTTAAATGCAATAGAAGAATATTGTTTATGTAATCTTATTAATTTACTAGGTTTATAATTTGGAACTACATTGTCCAGACAGAGTTTTGAACTATAAATATTATATTTTAATTCTAAATTACATTCAATACGGTTCCCAGAATAATTGAATACGATACTTCCGTTAGTATCAATTAAACCTGAAAAATATGGATCATACATAGATATATTATAATCAGCTTCTTTAAATTCTATATTTAAACAATTACATCCTTTTTTAAAATTTTCAACTTTTAATCTTATTAATCCATTTAAATTATTCAAAATAAAAGTCATTTCATCAGTGGTTGAAACTATTCATTTAGAATAAGGATGGTTTTTATATCTATATATTCTTCCTATATGTAATTTATCTAATATTCTAGTTAAAATTCTAATATCTCTATTATGTAATTTAATTTCAATTGTTTTAAGTTTTAATTCTCCATTTATATTTCTAACTTGAACATAACCATCTCCATCTATAATTCCTGCTAATCAAGATCAGAATTTATTATCTAGATTTGGATAGTTCATCATTTTGTTTGATTGACGTATAGTCTCTGAGAATCCTTTAGAGTTTTCTGCAGATTGTATATTTAGATTTGAAAAAATCATAAGTTTTGATTCATTTTTACTATTTATAATTAAATTTTTTAAAAATTTATTATCATCTATTTGTAAAAGATATAAAGTATATATTATAAATAGTAGAATAAAACTTAAAAATATAGGTTCCTGCATATTGCCAATTTCAAAATAATAAAAATTATTAAGGGCCATTTCTTGACCTACTACATAGTAAGTCTAAATTTTTACCCTAATTACTTAGGGGATTGGACTATATATTATCTTAATTAAACTAAATTAATTCTCGATTACCACGTATAGTCTCTACGGATCCTCTTGCGAGTTTCCACGGTATTATCTTTTTTTATTTTTTTTTTTTTTAGATGTTGAAAAGATTTTACCGTTAGCTATATATTTATTTGTTTTTGTAATATATAACCGATAAATTATTTTATAATTTATCTTAGTGGTATGACTACATGACACTTATTTTATGTAATTTTAAAAATTTATAAAAAGATACATATTTGTATCCTAATAAAACATTACGATTACAATGATTAATGATATTAATTAATATAGATTTTTTATAAACTTCTAAGAAATAAAAAGAATGTTTAGTCTTATTTATTACTCTAACTTTATTAGTTATATTAAAATAAGATTTTATAAATTCAATTAAATAATCGTCATGATTTTGACCTATTGAGAATGAATGGTTATTAGATTGTCTAATACTAAAGCATCCTTCCGCTTCAATAAAACCACTCAATCAATTATCAAAATAACTATAATCTTGATTAATTTTTATATTTGACAATATTTTTAATATATTATCTTTAATTAATTGGTTATTATTATATTTTTTATCTCGATTATTTAAATATCAATTAATATCATTATGATTTAAATTATATTTTAAAAATTCTAGTTGAGCTTGTTTATTGGTAGTTAATAAAGGATAATTATTAAATATTTTTATAATCTCTATAATTTCTTGTTTATTATTAACTACTCAAATTACAAACTTTTCATGATCAACAATTTTAACATTACCTCCAATAACATCTTTAATTAATAATAACATATTATAATTTCATTTATTATTAGATAATTTAATTATTAATCTAAATTGTAGATTTTTAGATTTTCAATGGTTTACTTGAATAGAACCATCTCCATCCATTAAACCTACTCAATATTTTTTAATATAATTAGAATAATCATTGTAAAATAAATACTTATCATGGAATGCAACATCTAGACTAGCGTTACTTAATACTACTCCTGTTACAAATAATTTATTTATAAAAATATTTTTTTCAAATATTATATTTTTTCATAACTAAAAATATAATTTTTAAATCTACCTTGGACTTCTGCATATTTCTTTATTGTAGAATGATTTATTTTTAAGTCCTTTTGAGCTTTTGTAACTCCATCATATTTTTTAAGTAATTGTTTATCTAAATTATAAACAAATACTGCTTTTTTTATATGACTATTTTTATTCATTTCTAATATTAAATTTTCAGAATCCTTATCCAGTCAATTATTAATAGAGGGATTATCTTCTATATTATAAGGAATATTAGAAATATATCATTCCCCTCTAAATAAAATTTTACTTTTTATAAAACTAACTAGTGTAGAAGAATTAGAATTTAATTGTTTAGCTAAAGTTTTTATAGAAGGAAATATTACTAATAACTCTTTATTTGAATTATATACATATACAGGATATAATGAATTGGCTTCTATCATTCTAATTTTACTTTCTACAGAATGATTTTTGTTATAAAAAGGATTATTTTCTCCAACTAAAGCTTTAGCTATTAGATTTTTAGTTAAATCACTATGTCTTCTATTTTTAGCTAATTCAGATAATAATATCTTAGTTTCTTCTGTATGTTTATATCCTAAAGAAGAATATCCTTGTTTTAACACATTATAATAAGGTAATACTCATGTAATATAATATGTTTCTCTATTAGCTAAATTTTTAATTCCTACATATTCTACAATATGTAAAGAAAAATTAGATTGACCATATTTTAATAAAGCATGTACTATTGGCATATTAGTATTATTTTTACTTTTTAAAAAAGTATTATTTAAATAATTTTTCATTCTAGAATTTAAGTTAATAGAACTACCAATATAAGAATGACCATTAATGTTATTAATTAAACAATAAATACCTGATTTATTCTTTTGATCTTTAAATATTTTCATTCTATCTTCCTTAAAATTATTATAGCTAATTAAAGGAGTTATATAATTTAAATTATCTTTCTCCAGTGAAGATTCTTTATTAATATGATTAGTTGAATAAAAACGAATTCCAAATTGAGATTTATGATTAAATTTTATAATATTTAAATTTTTAATTTCTATAAAACTATTATTTAATGGACTATATTTTCATTCTTTCAATAAGAATGGATTACGTTTAGTCTCTGAGGATCCCGTTGATGTTTTTTGGTTTCCTGCTGATTGTTCAAAATAATATATTAAATTTATAATCTTCACGATCATATAAATTAATAATATCATTGTCAGAAGTTCCCAGCATACAGTAATCTTTAAAGGGAGAGCTAACAGGTAGTTTAACCCTCCTATAGTGAATAAGAATAAGAAAGCTAATGCATATAACATAGGTGTAGCTAATCTTATTGATCCTCCATAAATAGTTGCTCATTATATAAATCTTTTATCATTTCAGATACAGTTTGATTTATACCGTCTCATATATAATATATTTTATATTATATACTTAAATAAGTGTTAAAAACTTACTACCATTACTGGCGACTTAGGATTATACCTTAAGCAATCATAGACATATATACATATATATATATATCCTTAGATATACCTGGAGCGTCTAATCTCTACGCTTTTACACAATAGTTTCCCAAAATCCTATTAAAAAAAAAAAATAAGAAATCCTCTTTAAAAGAAGTTTGTGATTTAGTTCGACGATTGTCTTTTATATATTTTTATTCTATATAAAAGATGTTTCCCGAGTTTGCCCCATATTATATATAATATATATTACAATCTAATTATATTTTCAATAAGAAAATATATAAAACTAAAATAATTATAAAGATTTTATATTATTTAATGGTTTAATAAATTTATATCTCATAGATGAAGTAATAAAAGGTTCAATATGAGGATATATTTTTTTTACTGATTTAACATCTATATAAATAGTATATTGATTTCTTGATTTATGTAATGTTGAATTTATATTAAATTTTATATAAAATACATTTATTAACATAACTAATTCTTTAACAGTAAAAGCTTGTAAATTTAAAGTTATACCTTTAGAAGTATAAGAACCATCACCCATAATAATATGGGCTAATGTTTCATAATTTATTAAATCATAAATATTAGATGGTATAATTTTTATTCTACCTTTATAAAATAAACGTCTTAATAAACTAAAACATGGTAAAGCCATAGTTATAAATTCAATAGCCATAAATGTTTTACCTCTAAATCTAGATTTTGTAATATAAGGCATAGATGAACAATAATGATTTAATAAAGTATATACATATCATACATATTCAAAATGTTGTAAACTTTGTTTAAATCTAAATCTACAACTATGTTCAGTTAATAAACCTTTATGATTATATTTTATAATCTCATTATCAGGTATTTGAAATATACTATTTTCTAAATTTTTTTTAGATGAATATTCTATATATCCATCTGAGATAATAATACCTACTAAAATATATAATATTCTATTAGGTATATTAACCATATATCTAACTATTTTTGTATAATCTTTCATATTTAATGAAGATGATAAATTAGAACCATAAATAATTATATCTTTAGTTTTATTATCTGGTTTTATATAAAACTTATTACTTCTAGGAAATATTTTATATAAATTTTTATTTATTAAATCAGGTAATAATACATTATTATTATTTAAACCTAAATTAATACCTCTATTACTATAATTTATTGATTGTAATATATTCTTATATTTTTTGATCATTCAATTGTTCTTACTGAAGGAACATCACAATCATGAGAAGATTTTAATTCCTGTAGGGATAGCGATTATCATTGTAGCTGATGTGAAGTAAGCTCTAGAGTCTACATCTAATCCTACAATATACATATGATGCAATTTTTTTGGACTATCTCTTATGGTTATGAGTTTATTTGTGACCTATTGATCTGTTTTCTGTTGTAAATTTATTCATATCTTTTTTTAACAATTTTATTTTTGTTAATTCTGTGTTAGATAAAGGCTGATTTCCTATAACAATCTTCAATATCTCTTTAAAGATTTTATATGAGAATCTTTTAGTAGTTAGTAATGGGAATTTATCAAAATAGTTTAAAATAATTTGATTTCTATCTTTATGATTACATGATATTTCAATTCTATACATGTTATTTTTAATTGTTTTCCTTAATTTGGCTAAATTTTTATTATAAAATAATTGACTTATTTCATTTAATAAAATTTTTTCATCTTTCTGGTCTAAAATAAATACTGATTTTACATATTCAATATTTCTATTTTTATAGACTTTAATAGAAAAACAACCTTCAGCGTCAGTAAATCCTGAGAATCAAGCGTTATTTAAAGAAACTTTCTTATTCATCAAATTTATTTCAGGTATTTTTAATAAATTAATTTCTTTATATAGATTTATATCAGAATTTATAAAACACTGATATCATCTATTTAATTGTGTTATTCTATTTTTAATATGTAAATTATTATTTAATAATAAGTAAATTAACATACAATTTAATTTACCAGTTATAATATAACGTCCATAATAGACACAATTATCTTTATAATGAATTTTTACTGTACCCATTCCTAACACATTTTGAATATGATATAAAATATTTACATCTTTTTGTGTGATTACTAATCTTGGTTGATTGTTATATTCTAGTATTGCACCATCTCCTTCTATAAATCCAACTAATCAATCTAGTCATTCCTTATTATTATTAAAATTCTTTTTATAATAATAATTATAATGGTAAATAAATAAATCATAACCACCATCACATATAGTCTCTGAAAATCCATGATCTATAGTCATGTTTTTTGCTGATCAGGATAATTTATTAAAATTTTGACTATAAAAAGTATTTAATAAATATACTCCCTTCCAGCATATAGTGATGAATATTACCCAATATTCACATATTGGGAAAGCCATCATTTGACTTCATACTAAGAATCCTAGTAATCCAATACTAGCCATAGCATAAACCATTGATTGTGCTCCGAATACTGGTTTTTTAGAATAAGTACTTAGTATATGAGATACAATTCCAAATGCTGGAACAATCATAATATAAACCTCAGGGTGTCCGAAGAATCAGAAAAGATGTTGGTATAATACTGGGTCTCCTCCTCCTGCTGTTTCATAGAATGAAGTGTTGAAGTTTCTATCCATTAACAACATAGTTACACCTGCTGATAATACAGGTAATGATAATAGTAATAATACAGCTGTAATAAATATAGCTCAAACGAATAAAGGCATTTTATGTAATGACATTCCGTTTGTTCTCATATTTAAAGTAGTTGCAATGAAATTAATAGCTCCTAATAAACTACTAATACTTGTTAAATGTAAAGCAAATATAGCTAGATCTACACTAGGTCCACTGTGTGCTTGTATTCCTGATAAAGGTGGGTACCTTATATGTTTATGATCACATTAATATAATATTTACTTATTTTTCTAAGTTAATAATTGATATTACTTAATAACAATATTATATTAATTCTCATCATGTCAATTAGTTACCTAATTGTTCGGACTATATCTTAAATATAAATTAAATTTTTCTAATAGATTCTCTAATTAATAATAACTTATTATAATTACCTTTATCTTTTCTATATGATTTACTTCATATTGCAAATTCTAAACTTTTAATTCCTAAGAAATAGGATTTAAAATTATTATAAATAAAATAATTTATAATATATTCAATAGATCTAGAATTAGTAGTTTCTAATTTATAGTAATTATGTTTAATTTTATGTTGAATAGATGTTGGTATTTTTAATATTCTTTTTATACTATATAATACTATAGGGTCTAATTTTTGAGTTATTCCAAAAGAATGTACAATTCTTTGACTATCTTTTGATACTAAAAAGAAACTACCTTCTGCTTCAATAAAACCTATTAATCAATATTTAGACATAATTTTTTTTATATCATCAATAGATCATGTATCTAATGTAATATCAATATTTGAAGATAAGGTATTATTGCTTAATCAAGCATCAGAGATATAATTAATTGGGGGTTTATCCCTATAAATATTATATATTTTTAATATTTTTTCATGTTGATTTAATGATTCATTATTACTTATTAATAAACATTCTTTAAATTTTAAATAATTAAATCTTTTAGTTGTTAATAATGGATATTTATCAAAAATAGGTATTATATTATTTAATATAATATTTTTATCTCTTATTAAATAAGAAGCAATATTACTATTATTATCTAATTTAACTTGACCTACCCCTAATTCTGATTTTATTTTATGTAATAATTGAATATTTACTCTAGTTTGAGATATTTTATATGTAAAATTAACTTTTGTTAATTCTTTATTCACATAAATATTAAATGTTCCATCACCATCCGTCATACCTACTAATCATTCATAAAAATTATAAGAATTATTATCTAATTTAGTAGAATATGAATTATTAAAATTTAATTTATATTTTGTCACGTTTAGTCTCTGATGTATATATTTTAGATATATACAGGCGTGTTGACCTATAATAATAAATATTTTTACTATTACTATTAATGAGTAATTTATTAGATTAAATTTAGATATAAATTTAAAGGTGTTTCACGCATTAAGTGACATTTTATAACTGCATACCTTTTTTCCTACAGTTCAACCTACACCTGCCCCTGATTCTACTAATGTAGAAGTTAGTAAACATACTAAAGCAGGTGGTAATAATCAGAATGATATATTATTTAAACGAGCAAATGACATATCACTAGCTCCTATCATTAATGGAAGGTAATAATTCTATAACTATTATATCTTTCGATATAATTTGGATTATCTCTTTATCATAAATAATAAATAATATTTTTTATATTACTTACGATACACCACGTGTAATCTCTGAGGATCCTACGAAATAATGTAATAATTATTACATTTTTATTGGTTTCCTACTGATTGTCCATTGTAATATCTTTATAACTATTAATTATAATATTTAATATTATTTATAACTACATAAACATATCATATTATATTGTATAAAGCTTTAGGAGTTTTCAGTATATAGTGGTGTGGTAATTATACACTTTTCAATGCACAACGGCAATTTTTTTTAATCTTATTTTTAAACATTATTGGTTAAATGGTTTCAATTAAATTTAGTTCTAGTACTATTAAATTGTGTACGAATTTTTTTTCCTAATTCTACACATTCCATATGTGAACTAGAATTATTTTTTTCTTGAATTTTTTTTAATAATTTGGATCAATCCTCAAAATCTAATCTTTTTGAGGATAGTAAAGGATAACGTAAGAAGTAATCTTGAACTAAAGGTAGATTTTGCATATTGCCTACACTTATTATATATGAATAATATCATTTTTCTTTATTTTTTAAATTTAATAATCTTTTACGAGATAATAAATTTGTATTAAATAAAGAAGCAATATCTATCATTATTTCAGAATAACTTGTGTTTATAGAGTATAAATTTGTTCTATGATGATTTTGTCTAATCTCTAATCTATAAGACATTTGTACTCTAGGCTTTCTATTTTTTGAATTGAAATCCAAACTAATACTAAAATTACCATCAGCATCAGTAAATCCTGCTAGTCAACTATTACTATCTAAAGAAGAAGAATCTAAATAATTTATTTGTAATTTTGATATTTTTTCTAATATCTTTTCCTTCCTTTGTATATTATAATTATTGAGTCCTTTTATTTCAATATATTCTTTATCTATATAGTTGTTAAGTCAGTCTATACATCTCGCAATTCCTTCATATTTAGGAGTCCTGTATTTACCGTTAGTTAGATTTATAAAACGGTAAATTTCTTCTAGTTTTTTTATATAGATAAAACAAAGATTACTAGAAGGTTTATCATATACGTACCCTAAATTTAATTTGTTACAAATGTATTCTGCTAACTTTTTATCCTTTTTATGGAATACTATATTTATAATAGGGGTACCCTTTGCACAAAGATCCGGAACTGCTATGGTTCCATCCCCCTCAAATAATCCTGTAACATAATGAAGAAATTCATTGTTATCATTAGAATTATTTTTGATATAATTACGTTTAAAAATAAGATTAATTTTTTTACCAAAACCTCCGATTAATGCAGGCATTACAAAGAAGAAGATCATTGCTATAGCATGCCCAGCTACTATTACGTTGAAAACTTGGTTGTTTCCTTGTAATAATTGTTGTCCTGGAGCAGCTAATTCTAATCTAATGATTAATGACATAGCTGAACCTATCATTCCACTAAATATTGCAATTATAAAATATAAAATAGCTATATCTTTAGCATTTGTTGAGAAAAGCCATCGATTTACCATATATATTTTATGAGCTTTTATGTATAACTTTATTATTCATTATACTTAGGTTATTAATTATTAATTAATTAATTTGTAAAAAAAAAAAAATTTTTTTTACTAAATTTTTTTAATCGCTAATATCTTTATGTATTAACATATAAACTTAATTGATTCTTTTTTTTATCAACTAATTTTACTATCTAATAGAGTAATGTTATTATATATATATATAATAGTTCCTTTGTATATTATATAAAATAAAATTTTATATAGTACTTATATATTTTATATATATTTAGTACTTAAATATGCTGAAAAAATTTTTTTTTGTAATGAATATTAAATAAAATGAAAAATATTTAATTATTGTTATAATAATTAATAAAAAGTGAATGAATTATATATATTTATATACTAATAAATATAAAATTACATCAAATATTATGATCCTCATCAGTACATAACTATATATAAGAATAATCATATAACATCTAGAACATGTAAATATAGTACAGTTGTTTCAAATCCTACATGATGAGTAGTAGTTAATTGGTAATTACGTAATCTTATATAACAAATTCCTAACATTATAATTAACATAACCATATGGAAGAAATGTAAACCAGTACCACTGAAGAATACTGAACCGAATACACCATCAGATATTGTGAATGCAGCATTAGTATATTCTACTATTTGACATAGAACGAAAATAACTATTAATCAGAATGTTAAACCTAAACCTAATAAAGCGTTACTACGGCTTCCTTGTATAATTGCATGGTGACAGTAAGTAATTGTTGCACCACTGGCTAATAAAATAATAGTATTAAGTAAAGGTAATTCTGTAGGTCCAATAGCTTCTATTCCTACTGGAGGTCAAACACTACCTAATTCTATATTAGGTGACATAGCACTATGGAAGTAAGATCAGAAGATTGCAGCAAATATTAAGATTTCTGATAATACGAATAATAAGAATCCTATATTTAATCCTTTTCTTACTGCTATTGTATGGTCTCCTAAATATGTAGCTTCTGCTATTATATCTCTAAATCATAATGTCATACTAGCTAATAATACTACTATACTTAAACTTAATACATAGAAATTGTTTATGTAACCATGCATTGTGAAAGCTAATGATAAAGCTAATGATAATAGAGCAAATGATACTACTATAGGTCATGGAGATGGTTGAACTAAATGGAATGGGAATAATTGAAATTGACTTCTAATGTTGTTATTCATAAATAATTTATTTTTATTTGATAATGAACCAATATTCAGGAGATTAATCTAATCATTTTAGTATATTTTTTTTTTTCATATACTACTCAATTTTACTAATGTATATATATTAATTAAAAAAAAAATTTTTTTTATTAATACATTTTTATCCCAATTGGATTTGAACCAATACCTTCTTTATAATTAATATTATTATCATAATAATAATTAGATGTCCTTCTCTTATTAGACGATAAGATTAATATATATAATATATATATACTTATATAGATTATTCAGTATTTATTCTACTCACCATAAATTAGGTTATTATGATATAAATGTATTTTCTTTTATTAATCTCTACATAATTTAATGGTAAAAAAATAAAAAAAAAAATAC